>PVJO010002384.1:0-138091 GCA_004026905.1 Hystrix cristata | reverse complement strand
ACCAGCACTTGTTATTGGTTGATTTCTTGATAATATGGCTAAAGAAGATGTGGTTTTTCTACACAATGGAGTACTACACCGCCATAAAAAAGGATAAACTAGAGTCATTTGTATGTAAATGGATGTTCCTTGAGAACATACTATTAAGTGAAATAAATCAGACACTTATCAGTACACATCGAATTGTTTCTCTGATATGAGAAACCATAAGTGTAAATAAGGACAAAGTCGTATAATAGATATTATGTTTAAAAAAAAGAGATAGTATTCAAAAGAGAGGAGAACTAGATAGGGAAAAGGGGGATGAAGAAGGTTAAAAGAAAAGTAAGATGAAAGGGAAAAAAATGGAAAAATGTAAATAAACTTGCTACAAATAGAGAGGGGTGGGTGGATGGAAGGGAGGGGAGGGGAAGAGCAGGGAAAACCAAGATACATCATGTACAGGTACAAAATAACCATGTTGATTATGATCATTATGTATATAATGTACCAATACATGTTCTTGGTTTTAAAAAAAAAGAAGAAATAAAGTGAGCCCAGATTTCTTTCTCTGACTTCTTTTGATCTTGGAGAAGAACAGTGTTAGTCAGCTTTCTGTCACTGTAACAAATACTTGAGATAAGTCAACTTTTAAGGAGGAAAAGCTCATATTGGCTCATGGTTTCAGAGGGTTTAGTTTACGATGACTGGCACTGTTGCTTTGGCCTGATGGTGGCACAGAACATTATGGTGGGCATTTATGGTAGAGGAGGACTGTTCAACTTAAGACAGCCAGAAATCAGGGAGAGGAGAAGAGGATACAGCCTCACTGTCCCCTCCAAGTGCACAACCCCAGTAATTTACCTTCTTCCTGTGCTTAAAGATTCCACCACCTCCTAGTAGCACCATGGCCTAGGAGCAAGCCTTCAACATATGGACCTTTAGGGGACATTTAAAACCCCAGTAATGGCACACAGGCTCCAGCTTACTGGCTGCTCCCAGAGTTCTGCATATCCAAGACTCTCAAAGTGTGGTTTCTGGGCCACAAGTCTCAGAGGCATCCAGGAACCTGTGAGAAATATGCTCTCAGGCCCCATGCTGGACTTGTTGAATCTGAGATGCTTGGTGGGTGGGGGAGGGTAGCAACTTGTTTCGACAGGTCCTCCAGCTGATTCTGATCCACACTCAAGTTTAAGAATCACTGTCCTGTATTGACTTCATAATGGCAGGAACAAAACACATATGGCAACATCAGACATAATCATTGCTGTAACGTATCGGCTCCATCTCCAATTTTGACAGCTTGGGCTTAGGTATATATGGGTGGTATGTCTACATCTGTCTTTATGCACTTGTTGAGAGAAAGGGATTTTGCTAAAGTTGACCATATCCCTCTGAACGTTTAAGACACTTACTTCTCTCCTGTGAAACTGGCAAGAGAACATCATGGACCTATATGAGATGGACCTGATAGAAGGAACTGTCAAATGCAGTCTACAGGAGCCATGGTCCCTGTAATGTTGTCGTGTGCAGAGACAGAGCACATGTTGAAATAAACCACTAAGGAAAGTTTTGAGCTGTAGCAGCTGCTAAATTTATTAGATATTCAGAAGGATCCTTACAGGGTTGACAACTATTGAAATGGTTTTGAAACTACTTTGAAAGCTGATTGTGTGTTATGAACTTTGGATATTTTAGAATTATAGAGAAGATCAACTTTATTTTTTATCTTTCCAATATGAGTAGGAGGTTGTGTTCAATGACTAACTTATCATGGAAATGCTTCACAGTGGCTTCTGGAGAGCCTCTTAACAAGGATAACTACTATCTCCTACTCTGCCTCCCTTTTTTCAGAGGGAAACATTGGTTGAGTTGCCTGAGCAGCATCTGACAGCATAGAATATTTAAATTCAAAGACTTCTGATCACTTTGTAGTCCAACATCTTTGTTTTACTACTGGAAGAACTGAGGTCCACAGATGAAGTCTCCTGATTCCAAGTTTCATGCTCTATCCTCTAATGGAAGTGTCTCCACTCAGTCTGAAAGCTTCGTAATCATGGGGTGTGGTAGGAAAAAGGGGAGTCATGAATTAATTATTTTTCCAATACAATACCTGTTAAAACAATCAATCTATAATTGAGTCAGTATTGCAATTTTCTACTTTTGCTTAAATAAATGAAGATTATGGTGTTTGGCCCATTTAAAATTATAGACACCGGGGGATGGGTATAAGTGGAAACCAAGTAAGTCTCAAATAGTCTCTAACTTATCTTTTCCATGAGGAGCTCATGGTTGGCAAACTATTAGCTTTTGATTATCAGAGTCAAGCTGTTCAGTTCAACGGGGAAAATCAAATGAGACCTGATCCTTGACATCATATTTATAGTTTTTGCTCACAATACTTGAATTCCCAGCAAAAAAAAAAAAAATCATGGGCATCCCCTCCCCACCATATGAATAGCTTTAAAGCAGGAGGAAAATGCTCCTCTTTGACTTTGGCATGAAGAATATTAGGCATTTTTTTAATATTCATTAAATTTTGCTTGGCATTCTTCACATTGACATTCTGAAGTGCCCAGACAATAAGTCAAAAGATTTCTTAGATGTTCAGGGAACAGTGCATATTGCCAGTACTCATTTTTTCAGGGTAATGGGAGAAAATTTTGGCTTGGATTACTTGAAACCAGGCAGATCATCAGAATAAACAAAGTTAGGTATGTGTATTTCATTTTGATGTATTTCTTACTTTCATAAGGGACTACTTAGTACTAAGGGCATACTTGAATATTTATTGTACATTAATAATAATCACAATGCACACCTATTTATTGACCATATATTATGTGCCAGGTACTTGTGCTATGTCATTAATATCTTATGCTCAAAACTCTATGGAAGGAATTGGTTTTTTTTTTTTTTTTTTTTTTTTTACTAGAGATTGAACTCAGGCACTTCACACTGAGCTACATTCCCAGCCCTTTTTTATTTTAAGACAGGATTTGGCTAAGTCACTAAGTTTAGGTCCAGGATGGGCTTGAACTTGTGATTTTCCTGGTTCAATGTCATGGAGTGCTGGGATTTCAGGCATGTGCCACCATGCCTGGGTATGGAAGGTATTTTATCCCCATTTTATAGCCTAAGCAACATTAAGTAATTTGTCTCAGGTTACATTGGAATTAAGTGGATGAGCCCAGACCATCCAACTTAATATTGCTTTTTGAAGGTATAATGCTTTCCCTATGTCCTTTGTTTGTTAGCAGATGTAAAATGCTATTATGTGGCAAGGTGACACCTAGTCTTTGTATAAATGACAAATCGTGAGACAATTTAGTAAGCAAAAATCTTGAGCAATATGTTCTTCTACAAGGCTTGAATCTAAATGGTCACAACTGAGATTAAGCACCTATGGGAGAGGAAAGGGGAGGGAGGCTTTGGGAGGAGATAGCTGGGAGGTGGATAATGCCTAGAGATGCTCGGGGTTAGACTCTGTGGGACAGGTCTGAGAACCTACTTCTCCTTGACCTATGTGGGGTTTGGAATGAGTGACAGGTCTATTCGTGTGCTGCTGTGCTCTCTCCAACCATCCTCCACTCAGTAGCAAGAACAATCATTTTAAATTGAAGAGTGGAAACTGTTGCTGTCCAGCGTTAACACCCTTGAGTGGCTTCTTGTTGCACTTAGAATAAAATCCAGAGTGTGTACCTTTGTCTGCACTGTTGTTGCGGATACTGTCCATGCCCTCCTCCTGTCCCTTAGGACTCATTGTAGCTGAATACATGAGCAGCTTTCTACTCTCATCTCTCCTTCTGAGGTCTTCCAGTTACTAGCAAAGGCAGGCAGAAAGTCCCTGGGAGTTAATGCATCAGGAGGAGGTCTCAATCAGCGAAGGACAGATAGATGGTAGATAAATACCCTGATTATCTTGACCCTGAAGTGGTACAATGCACAGGCGTATTCTGTGCGGTCTCCAGAGGTCCCCCACGAGATTGAGCCTCAGTTGCTCACAATGGTAAACTGCTGGCTAGCACACTCTATGTTGCCTTCTCCCTCTCCCTGTCTCACTTTCTTGCTCTTTTCCTGTGCTTCTTCAAAATAAGCTACTAGCATTCGAGTCCTTGCTCATAGTCTGATTCGGAGGAGCCCAGCATAAGCCAAGGGTCTTGTTTGCTCTGGTGTCTGCACACCTCCCTAGCCTCATCTCAGAGCCACTGCATGCCACAGTTAATCAGCTGTGGTGTTCTTTCCATTTCAACATTCTAGGCTTCTTGGTACATCTTGTTCCTTTTGACTGGAATGTGCTGTTCCTGTTCCGAGGCCAGACTCCTTATCAGTTTGGCTTTAGCTTAAATGCTACCTCCTAAGGAGGCCTTTCCTGATATCCTGGAAAAGGCTGCTGAGCTCCCTTTGCTTTGGCCCCACACAGAGCAATGTGAATGGTGAGCGTGACCACCCTCTGCCTCCCCGTTTGGTCTCCTCCCTCCTCCACACCCCCAGCCCACACTGCGGCATGCTGTGCTCATTTGCTGTGTACTTCGGGCTTCTCTTGAGGGTTTCCAGGTTCATCTTTGGTAGCAGGGTTAAAACAAGGCTTAAATTAGGAGGAAAGAGTGATGGTAGGACTGGCTGGAGAAACACGGAGGCTGCTATTCAGGTCTGACGTGCGTCAGATAACCCTTTGACATTAAGGATGTATCTTCTGAATCTAGTCCTCAGCATGTTCTGAGACCTGTTTGCCAATAAATGTCCTCAGAGTCTTACACTGATTTCTCTGACGAATTTTTGCAAGTGGGAGGAGCTCTTTTGCTTGCAGTCGGCTTTGTTTTTTTTTGCTGTGAAGTGAGAGAAATGAAGATGGAATCATAGACCCTCTTGTATCTCTGTTTTCCATTCAACCAAATGGGCTAGTATCCCAAGGAAGATTTTAGATTTAACTATTGCGTTTCTTTTTAAAACATGTCGAAATTCCCTCGAGTGAGTTAGGAAGAGGCTGCCCCTCTGCGCACACAGCACCTAGGTGGCAGCCTCTGCTCTTCCTCCCTAAGAAGAACGTGAGTTGTCCAGCTCAGGTGGGAACCTGATACTAGAGATGGGGATATGCTGGTCCACGACCACCAGTCCTGACTTGCGAGAAATGAGCCTCTAAACCTTACCCTATGCCAATCAGGGGTGTTACAGTTTGCTATTTTCTTCTCTTTGAGCTTTGATTGGATCACAATCTAACAGCACTAGGAACTTGCTATGGTCGAAGACCCCCTGACCATTCATAGGTTGAAACTGACCCCTAATGCAGTAGTAATAAGAAGCAAGGCCTTGGGGAGATGACTGGGTCATAAATGGGCTTAGCGCCTGTCCTAATCTGTTTTGTGTGACTGTAACAGAATACCACAACCTGAGTAATTTATAAAGAAAGGAAAGTTTTTTCCTCACAGTTCTGGAGGATGAGAAGTTTCATATCAAGGTGCTGGCAGCTGGTGAGGGCTGTCCTGCTGTGTCGTCCCATGGCAGAAGACAGAAGGGCAAGGGAAGGCAAGGGACAGAAATCAAGGAGGGCCCGAACTTGCTTTGATAACAAACCCACTCTTGTGATAACTCAATCCCTGATCATCTCTTCTTAGGCCCGACTCTCCAATACTGCTGCGTTGGGGATTAAATTTCCAACATATGTTGGAACACAGTCATGTCATAGTACTGTCCTTAAAAATGAGCTGGAGCAGCTTCATTTGGTCCTTCCTCCATGTGGGCATATAGCAAGAAGGTGCCATTTATGAGTAGGGCCCCTGCCGGACACTGAATCTACTGGTGCTTTGTTTCACTTACACTTCCCAGCTTCTAGAACTGTTGGAAATGAATTTCTGCTGTGTATGGACTACCCAGTTTATAGCATTTTTGTTGTAGCAGCCCAAATGGATTAAGCTAAGCTCTAGAGAGCATAGCTGCTGGTCTCATTTCATCCAGGAGGAAACTGAGACTCGCAGCCATTTAGGGACTCACTGAAAGCTACACTACTGATTTGTGGCGCTTTAGAGTTTCAAACAGGCTAAATGTCATGGGAAAATTCTTTTAATCCATTGACGGTCTGCAAGGTTCTTGTGATTTTCAGGAAACTCACCAAGGGAGGGGATTTCATGGGGCTGTGAAGACACTTTAGGGAGCGGTGACCTTAAGGGAGGCCCCTTTGCTAATCTGTACTCTGGGTTTCAAAATTTAACATTTCGCCTCAGAACGTTTCTCCCTTTGCAGATGCTTCCAGGATGGCAGTGATGGAGCATAACACTGATGTGTGGATGGATTGATGTCAGCCCTTGATCCTATTTTGCCAAGGTAAGAGTGTTTCTTCCTGATGTTTTCAAAGCCACTGGGCTTAGATCAATGCTATTGAAGCTGTTAGCTCACTGTCATTTGAAAATTCTTTCCTTTTTTTGTTAGGGTCTGAAATAACTCAATGACTAAGGAATTCCTTTGAAAACAGAAGGGAACAAAAGCAATGAAAGCAAATACTTTGTCCTTTCAAGTAAATTAGTCCTCAAAATGGGTGGTAAAATGGGCCTGGGTCTGGAGCTGTGGGGCCATTAGTAAGCAGTGGAGACTGCATTCACCTTCTTTGGGCTCATGTGAAATTGAGATTGAAATTCCATCAACAATAGATATCTACCCACCCTATGGCCTCTACACCTCCCACTAGCCGCCATCTGCTGCACACCACCAAAACGTTGTCATTCATTTAGTTAATCATCAAGCACTCATTGAACATGTATTCCATTATGCACTGAGTTATTACATTCTCTCATTCCAAGTTGAAGAGATTCTAAGAGCTGGTAGACACAAATAACTTGCCTGAAGAAATATAATCAAAACAATATGGCATCTCGAATGAATAGAAAATCACCTCTTCGTGGAAGATGGGGGCTGGTGTGTGTTGCATTGTTTCTGTAATGGGACTAAGAGACCGTGCTGAATAATTCATGCTACTTCGCCCAGGGCCCTCCAAAGCACTGGCGTATCTCCGAGGGACAGCTGGCTGAGGTTATGGTACAGATTGTTATGGTGACGGTGGACTTGAATGTTGCCAAATGGCCTCTTGGGGATTTTTTGGGGGAGGGGTAATATAGCATTGGGGAATGCTGGCTGTGGAATTTAGCAGGCCTGGATTCAAATTCTAGATCTTCCCTTTGACCTGGGTTTATAATCTCACTTCTCTCAATCTCAATTTCTTCATATATAAAATGAAGCCAAAAATTATCCTCCATGGGAACAAGACATAAAAGGTTATAGAAGCAAAAATCGCAGTGCTTTAGTAAAAGCGCCTTTTCAGAGGGTGGGAAGTCCCCTTTCCTGTTTACTGCCCGGATTTGGTTGTGGAAATCTGGGAGTGGGACTTGGAGGGTCAGTTGGTGCTGGGAGAACTCCGTTGTTTTTAGAAGAGGAAGAACACTGGCATGAGCAGAAAGAGGCAAGAAGAGAAAATAGGAAGGAGTAGCACAAAGACAAAGGGGCCAGGGAAATGGCAAAGTGGTGAGGGTGGTAGTGGGGCAGAAGACATTTTAAAAACTGCGCTGCTCCCTAATTGATTAAAGCCTAGGGTGCTGCTGTGACTTTTTTGTGAGTACTTTTTCATTTTCCACATTCTCAGGGTCTTTTCTTGCTCTGGTCCAATTTTTGACACAGTCTGCAAAACTCACAAATATTTTGTGGCAGGTTTTGTGTGTTGTATACAAGTGCAAGGGGGCTGGCTTTTTACGTCTGGATTGGTGAGGTGACAGAGATCATGCAAACACAAGCCCTCTGGAATTTGCAGAAAACTCGTGAGGACTTCAGATTCTCAGAGGTCTTGGTGGTTGTCTCCAAACCAACTAGATTTCAAGTGGGCAGACTCTCACTGATACCTGAATATCTTTAGACAGTCTTTTTCTTTGATTGTTGTTTTTGAGACAGCGTCTCACTATGTAGTTCAGGTTGGCTTTGAACTTGCAGCAATTCTGCCTCAGCCTCCCAACTGTAGGGATTACAGGCATCGCCATGCCTGGCTCTCTTTAGACAACCTTTACTGAGCTTTTATTCCATATCAGATACTGATGTATGAACACCACGTATATTATTTTCTTCCAATCACACTACAAATACTTATTGAGAAGCCAGTTGAGTCCTCACAACAAATCAACGAAGCATCAGGGCACCGCATTGAGTCCCATTTTCAGGTTGAGGAAGCTGAGCTTGAGAGAAGTCCTGTGAATGGTCCAAGGTCACCCAGCTAATGTATGTATTTTGAATGCAGATCATGAGGTAAGGTGTATCTCATTTCAGACTCCATTCTTGTGTTATGGTTGATTACTGCTCAAAATGTGGTTCTGCTTTACGCCACGAGGATTAAAAAATAATATTGATGCTTAATGCTCTTGACACATATTAAATGACTTAAGTTATGTTCCCTAATGGGATTCTTGTTTACATGAGTCATTGAGAGAGTGTCCTTGAGAGAAGGCACATGAGAGAAGCTATGCGGATATCTGGGTGACCCCGTGAGGGTGAGGCTGGGTGATATTAGCATTTGTTTTAGGGAACTGAGAAAAGCAGAGGGCCCTCCCTAGTGGGGTGCCTCATCCAGTCCCTTGAATGCTTGAACAGTATGCTCACTCTCTGCCTGCTGGGACATCAGCTCTCCCTGCCTCTTGACATGGGTTTAAATTGGAACTGATGCCACTACCTCCCGGAAGGCCTTTTGGATTAAGTCAGGAGCCACATCTTTGCTTGTCCTGGGTGTCCAGTTTTCCAACTACAAAAGTTGGCATTTTGTAGCCTTCATAATTGTGGGAGATAATTCCTTATAGTAAACCATTTCCCCCCAGTATACATACAGTATATATATATCTACAGTATATTCTCTTGTTCGTTCTGTTTGTCTGGAGAACTCTGACTAGCGTACAGGGGAGGAAGTTAAGTAATGATGTGGTCTCCTTATACAGCAACTCTGGCCTGATCCTTGGGGAGCGCTTGACCTAAGTTATGGAATCGGTTCCCTCTGGAGGCCAGTCTTAGCATCCCCGAGTTAATTGATTCATGGCTGAGGGCTGCTGCTAAGGTGGGGTGGAGACAGTGAGGCAGCTCCCTGGAAAAGGGAGCAGTTGAGAGTTGTCTGACATGATAGTTAATTGTGATGTCAGTTTGAACAGGTTGAGAAGTGCCTAGTGGAGCATGGTTCTGGGAATGTGTGTGGATGATTGACATGCAAGCCACCTACTGAGGGTGTATGACCCATCCCACATGTGGGTGGCACCAACCAAAAGGCTTGTAGCCTGGGTGGACTAAAAAGGGAAAGAAGAAGGAAATCTTCCCTTTTGCTTTCTTGGAGGAGCTCTGGCCTTCACCATTATTTTGGATGTTCATCTCCAGTTTCTTCAGGTGTCTAGCACAGACCCATTCACCTTCCAGTGTAGACACTTCGGCTTTCTGACGTGGACTCACACTGGACTCTGAGCTCCAGGCCTTCCACTTTGGACTGGATCTTCTGAATCTTCAGCAAGCAGATAGCCATTTTTGCATTCTTCCACTGCCCACTCTACAGGCAGCCACTGTAAGCCTACTTTGTAAAATCCTTTATAGATTGTATATATCAGTGATGGCAAACCTTTTAGAGATTGAGGGCCCGAACTACAACCCTGAAACCACTTATTTATCACAAAGTGCCAACACCGCAATCAACAGTTCAGAAAAAACAACTCATACATCAACATCTTTTGTCTTAAGAGAAAAGCACGCTAACACACCACCACTGGTGTATATTATACTGTATCTGTTCCTTTGGTGATCTCTAACTGTTACATCTAGTGACACTAGTAACAGCCGGGATTGGGAGCACTGACTGGCAAGCTCCGAAGTGCACATCTATAGCATCCACTAAAGTAGGCAAGTAACAACCGGCAGCCATTATCATCTCACATATTTTGATTGAGTTTCCACCCAGTAATATGCCAACTATAAAGGAAATGAATCAGAATACAGAAAAAAATTAGTGATAGTCTCCCATTTCAAAATATAAATTGCTTTTTTTCCCATCTGTGTGTGTTCATTTTAAAAAAAGTAGGTGTGATAATAAAATAGAAGCTCAAAATTATTAAAATATAAAACCAGAAGTTCCAGTGATAAAGGAGGAAACAGAGTGGATATTGGTCTTCCTTAGCTGTCTTATTCTTTTCTCTAACCCAGATGTAATCCTTATTAACAATTAGAATGTAACCTTTCAGATTTTGGCTCTGTACTTTGACATATTTTCATACATGCACATATATACACATTCTCAGATACATTTAATGGCATGTAATTTTGTATATTGACCTGGGACATGCCATTTTTCCTTAGCAATGTGTTTTAAACACCTTCACTGTCAGTACTCATAAGTCTTCCTCATTCTTTTTTTGGGGGGAGTGCCGGGGATCAAACTTAGGGTCTTGCGCTTCCTAGGGACGTGCTCTACCACTTACGCTAAATCCCCAAGCCCCTCATTCTTTTCAATGGTGCTGCATAATTTTGCTAGCATGTGTGCATCATAATGTATTTGGTGATTCCTTTATTAATGACATTTGTGTCTCCTGCTTTTTCTTTTGAGAAACAATTGTCTTAGTTACTTTTCTTGTTGCTGGGACAAAATACCTGACACCCAAAGTTAAAGGAGCAAAGGTTTATTTAGCTCACAGTTTGTAGAGGTCTCAGTTCATAGTTGGCTGGCTCCAAGGCAGGGTGGCATGGCAGATGGACATTGCAGAGGAGAAACTGCTCATGGTAGGCAGAAGGCAGAGGGCAGCAAGGCAAGCAACAAGCCATAAGCAATAAGTAACAAACAACAGCAGCTCTCTTTCTTTCTCTTATATTTTATCCAGTCTACCTAACCTTAGGGCAAGTAGCACTCGCACCCTTAATCCTAGCACCATAAATCAATCTGAGCATCATATTTTTGATCCCGCACCACACACCCTAGATCCAGCTACTTGTGAAAAGCTCCACCTATGACTGCAAAAGGCTTTGGGGGGACATCTAGATACAAGCCATAGCAACAATGTAATAATGAATTAGATAAAATTTTGTGTCTTGCTTTTTCCACTTAACTTTGTGTTGCTGTACCATGACAATTATTTTAAAATTGCACCATAATGCCCTATCATGTTGACACATGATCATTTATTTAATCATCCTCCTACTGTTGGCTGCACAGACAACAAATGTTTATATTTTTTTGTGTATAACACATATGTGTGTTTTTATATATTAAGTATACTATAATGCATATATAATTATTTATGTTATATATTTAACTAATGTATAATTTCAAATATATAATTATATAAAATACATTATGTGAACATATTATAATTATTATATGTAACTCTCTTTCCTTTATTGCAGTTTTTTTTTATTCTCAGGAGTAGGATTAGTAGATCTACTTTTCAGGGCTTTATTTCCTTTGTTATACTGTGTCAACTACTAGACAGTCTCTACATGAAAGAAACGATGTAGAAATATAAATAGTGCATGAATAGCTATTTTGCATTCACAACAAACATAGGTAACCCTGCTATGCTTATTATGCATCCTCAGGAAATAGGTCCTGAAGTCAGTGAATGAAAAGTGGAACTGTTTCTCCAAAACCTGCACTGCGTGATCGCAAAGCTGAATTCTCATTATGAGGTGTGTGCTTTTAGCATTTGCTCTGAACACATACAAGTTCTTGTTGATGGAAACCAAGAAGTGAACAGGTAAAAGCGGGGGGATTTATTCAAAGGACTGGCATTTTTCAGGCAGAATCAATTCAGTGGTGGAATTAACAGTCTATGTAATGATTATTAGGAAATACGTGTTTAAGAACAGAGTAATTTCCAAACATCCAGAGAAGAACAGATCTGGTTACATGTATTCAGAAATAATAATAACATTAATATTAGTATTATTATAGCTACAATCAATGTTGTTAACTTTAATGGACCTACAGTTAAAGTTTGCATGCTACTGTGTGTTGACCATTCTTCTGAGTTCTTTATTTACCACTTGTTTAATCTTCATAACAATTCTTTGAGGTGAATCTTTCAAAAATCTTTTTAGCTGATGCAAAAATTGTCCATTTTTATGGGGTGCCATGTGATGTTTTAATACATGTACGTATTGTGTAATGTTCAAATCTAGGTAAACATACCTATCGCCAACAATTACTACTCCTTTATGGTGAAAAAAGGCGAATCCTTTTATAGCTCCACTTTTTAGAGGAAAGAGAAGCACAGAGAGGTCCAGGATCTTGCTTTGGTTTTCCATTTGGTATGTGGCAGAGGTAGAGTGTGACCACACCTTGACCAGAATGTCTTATAGGCTTTTGTTAAGTGACCACATAATACCATCTCACATGTTTGATTTTTAACAAACTAGCCATTGCTAAAGGGAACAAGTAATAGATATGACTAAAATAAAACCTAGTGCTGTAGCCGAAATTCTGCACAAAGAAAAGTTATGATTTCAACTGCTTTTTAGACGATCCCCAAAGGATGACCCCAAGGCTGTCGCTTTGAGGAGAGGTGGTCACCGAAGAAAATTTGTGGATTTTAAACTTATCTTGAGATCCAAAGGAAGTCATAAAATTATTGATGTCATTGTACGTTTTTCAGAACAGATGACTTAGATAATGAGAGACTCCTGATAAAGAGATTTAAAAGCTAAAAATACCAATTCTGCATTTCACATACCTCGCGTGGGAGGGAGCTTTCTGAAAGAGCAATATCTTTCTTCACCACTCCATTCCCGACGGCTGCCCTGCATGGAAACGAGGAGGGAAGGGCGGCCTGTTACTGCGAGCACAGCTGTTGGGGGAGCCGAGTGGAAGTGAAAGATGGGGACATGCCCATTCAAAACAATGTTAATACTTGATGGCTCTATTGTCATAGAAGGGTTATTTTCATTTGAATATGGAAAGGGATGAAAATATTGCTGTTCTTTTGAGAGATCTCCAAAGAGCAAGAAATTAATTTGCAGAAGTATCAGCTGTGTAGCTGTTGGGTCAGAAATGTTTATGCTGTCACATCTCAGGCAGGCTTGAGATGTCATTTGAAAAAGTAAGAATTCATCCTGTTAGACTCTCTATCCCATTTGCAGTTTCTATGTGCTCAAAGAAGATTTATTTCTGAGACATGAATGATAATATCTGAAATAATTAGTAGTGATAGTCTAACATCCTGAAATGCTTCTTAGAAAAGAGAAATTTAATTAGATACTCTTCCTTCTGTAGCGAGGGCCTGGATCTGCCAGCCCAGATATCCCTTGCTTCTCTTCCTCCAACTATAACCACGCTTGCAACTCTGACACATCCAAACTGTAACTGGCTCCCTTGAGGAGCTTGCTGTAAGAGAAAATCCATCTCCCCTTTCCTTATATGTGCACCCACTATTGCCAACACCTCTGCCGCCACCACCGCCTGTCCTAGCCATGGGCCATGCATGTCCTCTGCTGAATGCCTTGTGAAGATCATCACATTTGAAAAATTACTTAAATATTTAATTGATACTTTACAATTATAGATACATTTATGGGGTTACAATGTGACGTTCTGATACATGTATAACAATGTGGAATAACTAAACCAAGCTAATTAACATATCTATCACTTCACATTTTTGGGTGAGCAGATTTTAAATCTACTCTTAGCAGTTTTGAAATACACAATAAACTTTTATTAATGCTAGTCATCCTAATGTGTAATAAATCTCAAAAACTTACTCCTCTTTGTATTCTTTGTCCAGTGTCTCCCCATTCCCCCTACTGACACCCCCCGCCCCGACCTCCTGGAAACTGCCATTCTATTCTGTGTCTATCTATCCATCTATCATATATCTATATTACATTACATTTTCTTTATCTAGTCATCGATTGGTAGACAGTTAGTTAATTCCATATCTTGGCCATTATAAAATGAGCAAATAAATGGAACGATATTGGGTGGTTACGCCCCCCAGGCCTTTTAAATTTTTTTATATTTCAAGACATCCTTGCTAAACTGAACTTGTGACCCTTCTGCCTCCGTCGTCTAGAGTGCTAGGATTACAGGCGCGTATCACCGCGCGCGGTCTAGGATCATCGACATTAACCATCGCGTGATTGTGAGTGAGGCGGCGGCCAGAGGCCCTGGTGCGCATGGGGAGCAGGCTCTGTCCTTTGTGTGGTGCTCACTGGCTGTCTGTGGGCTGCTAGGAAGAGCAACTTTGGCCTTGAAGGTTTCTTTTCCTTCTACTGTTTATCTTTTTGGTATTTCTTGGGAATTTTGTAAAATGTTTTAGCCATTTACTAAGCATTCAAAAAAATTTTTTTTGAAGAATGGGCTTTCTAATATCACAATCCCTGTAAACACATTTCCTGGAAGGTTTACAGCCCTCCCCGGGGCATTCTGGGTATGAAGAGAAGGGAGTCTAGGTGTTCTTGTCCTGACTGACACAGAGGTCACAGCTTTCGGGAGAGAAAGTGGTACTTGAGTCAAGAAGGTTGGTCGGGGGTATCTCTGATAAGAGGGGATAATCTGCCTCAGCGTTTTCTCATGTGCATTTGGCAAAAAACTAGTCCTGTGAGGTAACAAAAAAGGGGCTCCATGGACAAACACATAGAGCTGGTGTGACTCTCAGAGCACAGACTTAGTTGTACAGAGAAATCCTGCACTTCAGAATTTTCAATGAATCAACTGGTTTTAGCTCTTATCCGTCACCCCTGCGGACTGATGGGAAATTTCAGTGTGGATATCCTTGCGTTCCTTCCTCTTCTCCCTGGGAGGGATCGTGTCCAGATTCTGTGGTCTTTGAGAGTGCTAAGGTATGTGAAGAAGTCTCCCATAGTGCCTGTCCTGGGGATAGATGCTCACGATGCCTACTTGCTTGTCCCTGCAGGTGGGCTTTGCTGTACTGGGGGGCTCAAGGCCTGTGATGAAGTTGGAAGCCCCAGTCAAAGATCTGACTCTAGGACAGCTGAGGAATAGAGAACACGCATTTATCTGCTCTTAGGGCCCACAAACCTCTCTTCTAGCCTTGTTTAATTTAGAAATAAAAACCAAGAAGTTCTGCCATTCCTCTCCCCTCAAAGTAAGGAAGAGTAGAGCCTGTTCTTTCCTTCAGTGGTAAAAGGGAAGATGCAAAGGATCAGAAGAAAATATGAATTATGACCCCCACAAAATCGTCCTACTACTTGACTGCTTACTCTATATCTGTTCCTCTCTTGGGTTTCCACAGTGCATATTAATATGTTGGGCTCTGAGAAGTCCTGTAATGTGCAAATGTGTTTTATTTTACTTCAACCAGAGACTCCCACATTTATTTGATCACTGGATCTATGAACAGCTCACAGAGAGAGCTGGTGTCCTGGAGAATGCACACTAGGCAACCTTTAGTGGCTCTACATGAACCTATTGTTGTCGAGCCCTAGGAGGTCACAAAAATGGGTTCTGGTGTCTGCACAGAGGAACAGCACTCCTTTCTGTCCCCTAGAACTCAACTCATTGGAAACTTCCACTGCCCTCAGCTCCTACTGCCTTTCCAATGTTCTCAGGCTGTGTTTTCCAACATCCCCAGAGAGGCCATCTTTCCCTAGGGCTTTCCATGGGCTTCAGTGCCACCACACTTCTTCTGTTGGGCAGCAAGGACTCAGGCACATTCCACGGCATGAGCAATAGTGTGAGTCCAGAGGCACTGGGCACTTGAAGTGTATCACTAGAGCCTTGTGCATGGACACAGATGTCACCATGTGGCGATGCTTCCCAAGCCTGGGACAGAGTCACAGATGAACACATGAACAGGCCTGTGAGCAGGCACTCGCCTTGGCCTGCTGCAGTCAAGCTGCTGAGGCCCTTCCTTACTTCAGCAGACACAGTGCTTGGCTGACTTGCCTTGCACGGTGAGCAGGGAAGGGAGACAAATACAGGCTTTGGGGTGAAGACAGAAACTACACTGCGTTGCCTCATTCCAGGGTATTCTGTTCAAGGGCTTGTATATTTTAGGTTCTTTACTACCTTTTCAGCTCTTGGCTTCTCTGCTGCTAAGGCACCCAGTGACCCAAAGCCCCATCCTGGGTCATGTTCTCTGCCACATTTCTTCTCTCCAGAATGATTTCTCTCTTATCATTCATAAGTGGGAACCCACTGAGTTCCCACAGCTGCTCTGCCCTTGGCCAGTAAGGGAAACCAAGACAAGTAAACATGCACCTTGGGGACAAAAAGACTGAGGCCCCCTACTTGGCACACTGGGGGTGCTAATCTTTGTGCCTCGCTCAGGAGAACTTCAGGGGAGAGACTTGAGGCAGGAATCATGTCCGTCGATATTTCCCTGGAGTAGGTCTGGCTTTAAGAGGGGAGTGGAGGAAGAAAGTCACAGCCCTTAGACAGCTTCACTGCTGCAGGGAGGGATTCAGCCTCTTTCTTCGGCTTCTTTGCAGGATTGTAGTCCAAAGCCTGAGGGCTGAGCCAACCTTGTTGAGCTTTTTGGTCTGTGAGGGAAAAGTCCTCTCCCTAAAGTGCCTCTGTAAACCTAGGAAGCATCAGAGACGGGAGCCACTTGGGGTGGATTCAGCTGTCAGCTTGGGGGTCTCGGGAAGCATAGGACAATGGGATAGGAGGTCCTAAAGGGCAAGAAAAGGCTGGAGGTCCTCTGTGTGAGCAGATCCAGGGCTCTTCAATGGGGCCAGTGAGCTTCTCACTCCACTCAGCTGACCCGAGAAATGCTTGGCTTAGCTGCAAGGCTGTATCAATTACGGTCATTTACATGAATTATTTACCAATTATCCTTAATTACCAGGCTGCATGATAATGATTATGCATATCATCAAATGTGTGCCAGATCAAGTTGGTTGTAAGATTTATTTGATTGCAATACTAATCATTGTGCACATCTGCTTAGCCTTCTCTGTGTGTTGCTTACATAGTGTGGACATTTTCTCGCACCTTGAAAACAGTGGGGCTAACATGGGAAGGCGCTTGCTATTCACCGATGAGTTAAAGAACAGAGAAAGGTAAGCAGTGATAATTTGTGCCTGCTTCCAATCCCATAAATTTAGATGATTAGTTTCGAAGATATAATAAGGCCAGTGTACTCCATTCGAATACAAGCTTCTGTCCTCGAAGTCAGGAGCTTGGATCTTAGTCGTGTTTCTACCTTAGTCTCCAACAAAGTAGGGCTTCAATAAACAGTTGTTGAATTGGCTTGAACTGAATTTCAAATAGTACTGGGCTTCATTTCACAGCCAAAAACATCATACTGAGACTATTATTAAATAATAATGTACTGAGACTATTTCTTCCACTATTGTGAAGGTTCATAAGATTACCTCCATGGGATTTTAAGGAGGCAGAAGAATTACACATAGACTAAAATGCAGTACTGATGTGCTTTGAGTTTATGACATCCGCGATTCATGTCACTCTACAGAGTTAAAATCTCATTTTCTAAGAAAGGGAGTTGAGCTCATTAATTGCTTAAATATATACATAGCAATGAATTTGACCACTATTAGCAGAAAAGCCATGCGTTGGCAGTGTCAAGTAACGTGTTTTTTGCTAAATTGTTAGAAAAATTATTATTATTTTGAAAATGACATTTTTCACATGGTACACAGTAAAATTCAAGTCCAACAACAGCAAAAGACAAAACTTCCTTTTGTCCCACATACCCTCAGTTTCTTCTCCAAGGGCAGATATTATCTGTGTACCTACAACATGTGAGGAAAGATGTTTCTTTCCCGACAGTAGTACAGAATTTCTTCTCTTTTTCCCCTTCTTTGTCCTAAACTTTAACTTCATTTTTGCTGATGCCCAAGCAATATATGTTTGGTATTCAACCCTTTCCTTTCCAGTTTTATTTTGTTCACCAAACCATTCACCAATCTTTTTGGTGGGTAGCCTTCTAGTTTCTTGTAGGGACATTTTTGAAACTATGTAATGCCCTATTTCTTACCTGACTTTCACCCACTAATTTTGCCATCTATCTGTGATTCCTGCCTAAGACACTCATCACTGTGGTGGCCAACAATTAGTGATGGACAATCTTATTGAAGCCTCAAAATAACCTCCAAAATAGGTTTTATTGTCCTCATTCTGAGTACAGACAAAGCAGCAAGGGAATAATAAATGTGAAGGGCTATTTCTTATTATCTAACTTGTGAATCCTGACTCAATCTATAAAACCAAAACAAAAATCCCCCCAACCTATTAGAGTTAGGTTAGTCTACAACAGGCACAAGCTAACACTGGAAGTATTCAAATGAATAATGGCAGTTATCCTTAAAAGAAGACATACAAGTAATTTATAGGCATGTAGAAACACGCTCAACATTGCTAATCCTAAGTACAAATTAGAAACAATGAAATACCATCTCACACATGTCAGAATGGCTACCACCAAAAATGAAAGATAACAGTGTTGGTAAGTATATGGGGAAAAGGAAACCCTAAGCACTGTTGGTAGGAATGTAAATTAATATAGTTGTTACGGAAGACAGTACAGACATTGCTCAAAAGGTTAAAATAGAACTACAGTGAGAGCCAGCAATCCCACTACTGGGTTAGATCCATAGGAAATGAAATAAGTAGGTCAAAGTGACCTTTGCATTTACATGTTTATTGCAGCACTATTCTCAATAGCCAAGATATGGGATCAGTCTAAGTGTCCATCAATGAATGAACGGACAAAGAAAATGTGGTGCATGTGTACAACAGAATACTACTCAGCCTTAAAAAAGAAGGGAATCCTGTTATTTTAAATAACTTTGAGAAATCTGGAGGACTCATGCTAAGTGAAATAAATCAGGCCTAGATACTACATCATCTCACTAATATATAGAGTATAAAAATTTAGACTCATAGAAACAGAGAATAAAATGGTTGTCACCAGGGACCAGGGCTGGAAGGATGAGGAGAGACAAAGGACATGAAATTTTAGTTAGAGGGGAGGAATGAGTTCCACAGACCTATTATACATCATGGTGACTATAGTTAATAATAAATATTGTATGTCTGAAAATTGCTAAGAGTAGATTTTACGTGTTTGTGTCACAAAATAACTATATGAGGTAATTCATATGTTAAATAGCTTGATATAGCCATTCTACAACATATACATATTTCAAAACATCATGCTTTATCCTATAAAGTCATATAATTCTTGCTTGTTAATTTAAAAAAGAGTAAAATTAAAGAAAGGATATTGAAGTCTCTTTATCCATATCCAAGAATATGCTTCTTTGGCTTTTTAAATATATACAAATTTTATTCTGCACCTTTAAAAAACTGCAACCTAGTTCAGAATAACCTTGCCCCAACAACTTGTACTTGAGCTAGAGGAATTTATTTGCTGAAGTTGCAAAAAAGAAGAAAATAAAACCAACTTCTCTTAAGAGGTGTTCTGCAGCACCGACGCCTGTAGGCAGCTGCTGTACCCGAGAGTCAAACAACAGAAGGAGCAAGTTGGTGTTTTATTCCAATAGGACCTGCGGGGGTCAACTTCTCTTGAAAAAGAAGGTTAAAATTTCAGTGTGCATCAAGAGACGTGTTCCTGCTCTAATCTTCATGTTTAAAAACATGTATATCGGGGGAAAGAATGCTTCACGTCCTTATCAAGTAGGGCATAACAAAATTGGAAATTGGTTCGTGATTTATTGCACCTCCAGCGATACTGAGGTGTGTAGTAAAATTAACTTTGGTTTATACAGTAGCTGCTTGCACAGCATGACTAAAGAAAGACCCTGTGAGGAGGACAGGCCACAGATGAATGCGGCCAGAAATGGAAAACTTCCACTGGTTCCAACAGGACAAACGCGTGCTGTTAGGGTTTGCTAGCATATGCGTTGGATCTCTGCGGCTGGGAGGAACGCAGACGTGGAGCGCCCTGCAGGTCCTCTTGTGTTGGGTCCTCTGGCCACCTGGACCTGTGAGAGTCCATCTGACACAAGGGTCTCTTTGTGTGTTGTTCAGTCGGGGCCGCTACAGGTCGGCAGGCAGAGAGTCCACCCGAAGTCAGGCCTGCAGTTGCACAAGACCATATTGTTGCGACTCTGGGGCTGTGAGGCGTTTTTGGCCAGCAGGGCATTCTGAACACCCACAGGAGCTCAGCGTTGTGGGGAGAGCCACGGATGGGGAAAGTATTTGATAGCAGAGCCCTTTCTGGAAATTCCCATGTGGTGAACAAGGGTGTGCAGTGTAATTTTGGTTTCGTAGTAAAATTCCTTGAAGTGGGCCCCAGGTCTGGATCAGAGTCTCAGATCTTTCCCTTCATGAAACCACCACATGTAACACCTCGGCATTGGGATTGCGTTGCAGCAATATAAACCAAAAGGGGGCTAATTTACATTTGTGCCTATGCCATTAATGTAAATAGGTTATTAGCTATTGATGCTAAAGAGTGGCGACATAAAACATAAAGGTAGTTTTATTAACTACACCCTGCCCCCTGAAATCTGCTGTGCATGGAGTTTACAATCAGTGATGTTCCCCCTTCCGTGTAGTGTGGGATTTACTTTGCCTAATTAACATTTTTATTAACAAATTACTGCCCTTTTTCTGCAATTTGCATTTTTCTAACACATCACCACAATGAAGTTAATAAGACAGTCCCACGTCCTGCTTTTGTGATTCTATTGCAATGTTGCATTAGCCATTTTGCCTGCTCTCGCCTGGCAGGGGGTAATTAGAGAAAAATGGGATTTACGAACTATGAGAATGCAGGAATGATGGGGATGTACATAAATCTTAGTCATCACATTGTGTTTTAGAGACTGGGGGCAGGTGTGGGCAGGGATATTCTCTGTCCTGTACGTCTCCCCCTGAGTCTGGAAAGATTTCACTTTGCACTCTCCTGTTCTGACTGCTTTGGGACACAGAAACCTTAGGTAAGAAGCCACAGGAGAAAGGAATGTGGAAGCAGTTCTTGGGACATTAAAAAACACTTAGTATGTAAGTATATATTTGTTATAAAAAGTCTTTAGAACTGAATTTCTCAACTTAAATGGTAATGGGATAAAACTTCCTTCAGGTGGGTCCAGGATGTTCCCATAGCAGCCCAGGTTTTGACTGCTGCTCACAAAGCCCTTCTAGACCAGGAATTCTAAGATCTTTTGAGGCGGCAACATCCTTTTTTTAATGCACACCACCTAACTGAAAGTATGTGAAGCTTTCACATTTATTCCTAAAATTAAAATTAAGTAAAATAAATCTAGTTTTGAGAACTTGGGGCTGGAAGTTAGTATGAGGCCTTAAAATAATTGGAGCAATACATAAGGGTCAGGGACCCATCATTTAGATAAGCATTAGCCTTGTTCTTTCACAAGTAGCTTCACTTTAAATTCAACCCTTAAAGAATATTTGCAGCAGGAGTTTCTTTTTTTAATTAGCGAATATTAATTATGCAGAATAATGGTTTCATTGTGGCATATTCATGCACGCGTGTATCATACTTTGATCTTGTCTGCCCTCCCGTTGCCCTCCTTCCGCCTGCACACCCCTCTCCGTGGTCCCCTTCTTCTCTGTCAGTTTTCCTTTTACTGTGTGAACATAGTAGGAGCCTTGCAGAACCTGGTCAGCCACCTCCAGCACACCTGTCGGTCTCAGCTGCTTTCCTCCTTTGAACTCTCCTAATGCCATGTTTTACGTTCGATGCTTAGATCTTATTTCTTACCTACATAGTTAATGTTTCTTTGCAAATGGCTTGAAACACCACAAAATGTACTGTAAATAACTGGAGTCATTTAGAGACCTGACAGTTGAAAAGGGAGACATTAACATGGATGGAATACTAAGAAATCTTCTTGGTGGTAGCTGTTCTTTTCCTAAGGAACCTGTCGTCCTTCTCTCTCTATTTTAAAATAATGTTTTTTTGCAAGATTCTTTACACTAAAGAAAAAATAAAGATATCCAACAATTAGGTACAGTGTAAATTGTATACAGTACATTTATGCAACTGGGCACACGTGTAATTGTATAATACTGGGCCATTGTATTAAAAGAAGATATTTACGGTATAGTAAAATAAATTTTTGGTAATGACCAACAGCACCTTTTAAAACAGCATGCATAAAAAAACAGCATGCGTACAATGATTTGATTTTTGTGGTGCGTGTTTATATGTGAATGTGTATGTTTATATATGGGAAGAAGTAATCCAATCTATACTCCAAAATATGTACACAGGTTACCTCTGTGTGAGAGGTTTATGAGTGATTTTTATATATTTTTCCTGCTCATCTTATATCCTACTTTTTCTTTTTATGTGATATTAAATTTTTTATTTTTAAAGGTATATTTTTATTTTAAATCAATACATAGTAATTATAAATATTTATGGGGTACGATGTGTAGTGATCAGATCAGACATTTATCGTTTCTTTGTGTTGGGAATGTTTGAAATCTTCTCTACTAGCTGTTTTGAAATGTTCAGTTAGTTGCTGTCCACCATACTGATTGTACTGTGCTGTAGAACATTAGATGTTGTTCCTCCTTTCCAGCTGTACCACTATCCCCATTAACCCTTTCCTCTTTGCCCCACCCCTGTGCTTTTCTTAGGCCCACATAACTGTTACTCTGTTTTCTACTTCTTTGAGATTAACCTTTTGTTTCCACACATAAGTGAGAATTTGCAGTACTTGTCTTTGTGTTCGAGACTTATTTCACTTACCATAATGTCATCCAGTCCCATCCATGTTGTCGCAGATGACAGAATTTCATTTCATTGTTTTTATGGCTGAATAATATTTCATTGTGTATATATATATATACACACATATATATATATACACACACACACCAAGTTTTAAAAATTCACTCATTTATTGATTTATACCTTGGTTGATTCCATATCTTGGTAACTGTGAATAGTAGTGCAATAGGTGTGTGAACATACATGTCTCTTTGGCATACTGCTTTCCTTTCTGAATATATACTCGGTAGTGGGATTGCTGGATCATAAGTAATTATATTTCTAGGTTTTTTTTTTTTTTTTTTTAGGAAAAAACTCCTGTTTTCCATAGTGGTTGTACTAGTTCACATTCCTACCAGCAGTGTATGAGAAGTCCCCTTTTGCCATGTCTTCATCAGCATTTGTTATTTTTGGTCATTTTGATAATATTCATTTGAAGTAAGATGATATCTCATTGGGTTTGGTTTGCATTTCCCTTTGTTTTTCTCTTTTCATGTTTGTAGACTGGGCTGAGAAATGAATGGCCCTCTGCACAGGATGTACCCTGTAATAATATTGTCTCATCTTGTCCCCTTCATGACGTCATCCCCAGGAGAGCCTCATCATGACTTAACTCTTGTCAGGATGAGAGGAAGAGAAAAGTGGATATGTATAAAACAGGGCCCACAAAGGAGGGAAGGTCTGTTTGTAGTTTCCATGGTTTCTTAGTTCTGAGAGAGGCTCCAGGTGAGACTTCTAAATTTGTGTGATGTGTATGCACTGGTTCCATAACACTCAAGCACCATTTAAAAAGGCATAGTCTTTTATATTTAAAAATTAATCTACAAAATAAAAATGGCAAATAAATACATGAAAAAGTGTTCAACATCACTTGTCATTCGAGAGATGCAAATTGAAACAACGTTGAGATTCCATTTCACTCCAGAAAGACCAGTGGTTACCAAAAAATCAACCAATAACAAATTCTGGCAGGGCTGTGGGGAAAAAGGAACGCTCCTCCACTGTTGGTGGGAATGTAGATTGGTTCAGCCACTGTGGAAATCAGTATGGAGATTCCTCAAAAAACTACAACTAGAGGTTCCATTTAATACAGCTATCCCTCTACTGGGTATCTTTCCAGAAGAATTAAAATCAGTGTAACACAGTGATATATGCACAACCATGTTCATAGGAACACAATTTGTAATAGCTAAGTCCTGGAAACAACCTAAATGCCTAACAACTAGTGAATGGCTAAAGAAGATGTGGTTTTTCTACACAATGGAGTACTACTCTGCCATAAAAAGGATAAACTAGAGAAATTTGTAGGTAAATGAATGTACCTTGAGGACATACTCTTAAGTGAAATAAATCAGACACTCATGAGTACACATGAATTGTTTCTCTGATATGAGAAAACATAAGTGTAAATAAGGACAAAGAGGTGTAATAGATATTATATAAAAGGAAGATAATATTCGAAGGAGAGGAGAACTAGAAAGGGAGAAGGGGGAAAAGAAGGAAGAGAAAAAGGAAAGAAAGGGGAAAGGGAGATATGGAAAAATATTAAAAAAAATAAATAAACCTGCTAT
The DNA here is from genome assembly GCA_004026905.1 of Hystrix cristata. Classification (NCBI taxonomy): domain Eukaryota; kingdom Metazoa; phylum Chordata; class Mammalia; order Rodentia; family Hystricidae; genus Hystrix; species Hystrix cristata. The sequence goes on along the minus strand of PVJO010002384.1, from coordinate 113,859 downwards.
AAATAGGGAAGGGGGGAGCAGAAGGGAGGGGTGGGGAAGAGGAGGAAAAAACCAAGATACATCATGTACAGGTACAAAATAACTATGATGAATGTTATTACTATGTATACAATGTACCAATACATGTTCTTGGTAAAAAATAAAATTAAAAAAATAATTTAGATATGGTTTATTATGTTTTTTATTTAAGAGCTGTAATGTCTCTTCCAGTCCTTCAGAAGGACTGGTTTTGCGCTCCTTATTCTTAGGTGAAAGGACTCCCTGATCTGTATGTTCTTTATTTATGTGTCTCCTCTACTGCCTGCCTGATTTGTTTAAGATTGTGGGGTTGTGTTGGTGACGGGGAAACGTACTGAGACTGTTCATCTTAATTCACTGGAAATACACTTAGATGCTCAGTCCAGTGATAATTCCATAGATCTATTTTGTTTCTCTTTAAGTTCATATTGGGCCAAGACTGATTCCAGACTGGGGGCCAGATGTCTGGCTGTCTTGACATAACTTGATATACATAATAACATTAATAAGCAATATCCTATATTACTTTAGCACTTTAATTTCTGGCTTAAAATTAAGCCAGTTAATTTTAATCCTGAGTATCAGGGAAAGAGCAAAAAGAACCTAAAGCAGATTTCTTAGCATGGGATTAGTTCGTAGGCCTCTTAAAGGGTCTCACTAGTCTTTAATAGGGCTGTAAATCTCTTAAAATAGAACGAAAACGTGTTTTGTGTACATTTCTTGCGTACAGGGTTTGAGACATCTATCTGATTCAGTGATTTGTGGCCTTAAATAGGTTAATGACTGCTCATGAGTTTGGATTTTAGAATTATTTAATGCATGTGGTTAGGAAAGGTATCTCTTGGTTTTTAAACTCAGTATTCTCACCAAGAAATACCTTTTCATTTTAGACCACGTGAAATAATACTGTATTGTGGTCATTTACTAAGATGTATGTTTGACTACTGAAGTACTCCATCCCAGTATTGACTTCTAAATTACAGTCAGAGGAAAAACCCAATTTGAGATTCACTGTAATTCCTTTTGGAATGTGCCATATTTTGGTTATTTATTTAAGATATTTTCATTCATTTAAGATACATATTCAGGTTACCCAGAAGAAGGACCCACCCGAGCTAAGTGAATGCAGGGGCTATGACAGAGAACCAGCAGGGAGATGGGTATTTCCTAGGCTCATCCTGCCTGGCCCCTGGTAGGACTCGTGCGCTCAGGAGGCGAGAGAGGCAGCCACAGCAACGTGGTGACACTTGATCTGTTTCCCCAGTGTGTGGGAGAATGTTTACTCCAGTGTCCTGGAAAAAGCAAGCAGCGACTACTGATCTCTTTGTCCCTGTAAAATAATAACTCTGGGGCTTCTCTGAGGAGATAGAGACATGGTGCTACCTAAATTTCATTACTCTTATTATCATCATTCCGATTTTAATTTGATTTAAAAATTTTATTGGTTCTAATTGTAGTAGTTATGAATGTTGATGTTATTTTCTGCCATTTCTAATTTCTATAAAGAATGCAGATCTTTGCTTCTTAATAATTGAAAATGACTCCTGCTTAATGGATTCATGAATTCATATAGAATTCCAGTCTTTGGCTTTGACATAAGGGTTAGTGCCTGTTGTCGGCTCCTTTAAAAATTATATTGCTTTCTAAACCCAGTAAGGTCCAATCAGTCTGATCTAATAGTCTGATGTTTCTCATTGTGGAGGGAAATTAGTCAATTTGGAATGCAAAAAAAGCTAAATAAACATATTTTATATGCAAAAATAAGAACGACACTGAAGGATCTTTTACTGTCGGCTTTTCGTAAAGATTCTTATTTTTTTCCCTTTGCAGTAACCCCAGACAAGGATTTCTACAGAGAATGGGTAAAAGTCACGTCCCACTTTGCACCAGGCACACTTTGGGTCCTAAAGAGTTAAAATGTACTCAATCCACCCTTACTAAATAGACTGTTATATTAGGAAGACGTATAAATACTTAGGAAAGGCCTTGTGAGGGAATAACCTTTGCACCCTATTTGTGTTGTGGTCACCGTATGCATGAGCTAATTTTAAATATTAAAACTCTAATTATAAAAGACCACTTGCCAGAGAGGCAGGCCATCTGGGGAAGGCGGAAGGGCGAGGACCTTTGGGGTGAGTCACAGGGCCTGCGAGTGGGTGGATGGAGGTGGTAATTGACCAGCCAGTGGAAGATCATTTAGTGGGGCCCCAGATCCTGGGATGAATCTCAAACTGGGTTTGTGTCTCTGAAGGTAATTTAGAAGATGGTACAGTGATGGAGTGCTTCATGAGATGGCCCTCAGAGTTTAAGAAGTGAAAATAAGTGTGACCCAGGGGCACGGAAGGCAGAGAGAAGAACCCTGAATAATGTGGGGGGTCTATGGCACTAAGTGGTCTGTGTGCAAGAGCAATCATTGGAGTAGAGGAGATCTGAGATTGAGTAAACAGCTCTCAGACTTTTACTGAGGAACCTCAGACTTTTACTGGGACCTTATTCATTTATGACTCTGATCCTTTGTCTTTTCACTACTCATTGTCTCTGGCATTTTGGTTTTTTAGTAAATGCTTCTTGGGTCAACTTGCTTATCTCGGCTGTACTAAGGGAAAACAGAAAAGAGTGCTGGTTGTGGGCTTGGACTCAGGAAAGTACACAGCAGGAGTCCCAGGCCTGTAAATGGGGATCCGTGTGGGCAAGACTCAGGGCTGAGGCAGCATTGTATTTCTTTTGTTTTGTTTTGTTTGGTGCTAGGGATTGAACTCAGGGCCTTGTGCTTATGAGGTGAGCACTTTAACCAGTGAGCTAAATCCACAGCCCCCGTATTTCTTTTTTGGAGCTGGGAATCTCGTTATGTCACAGAGGTTGGCCTTGAACTCCTGGGCTCAAGTGATCCTCCTGGCTCAGCCTCCCAAGGAGCTCGGACTGTAGGTGTACCCCACTGTGCCCGACTCAGTCCTGGGTTTTTGATAAGGGGTTGGAAGCCTTGTGCTATCACTTTGTAACTGCGTGGCCCTGGGCAGAATCACCCAAACTCCTGGCATCTCAGTTTTCTCATGCACACAATCAGGATACTATATTAATACCTGCCTGATGAAACAGGCATTACGTGGACTAAGGTAGTATAGTGAGTCCTCTAATGAGGCGGGTCCTGTATTGGTGTTGATGTTGCTGTGATTCCCACTTGGGTGAATTTTTATTTCAATATTTTAAATGCTATTCTTCATGGAGACGGGATAGCTGCTTTGCTGAGATTTAAATGGATTTGCTCTCTATTCCCTCACTCTGCTTTCACCTTTCCACAGGAGACTAAGTCCTTTGTGTGTTCCTTTGTCTCAGGGAAGGTTTCCTAAGTTAGGAGTCCTGGAGCAGAAGGGGCTGGAGAGAAGACTCCTGGCAGAGCTCCCTGGGAAAGTCAGTGACCCCAGAATCTGGGCAAATGGTTCAGCGAGGTTCCAGGACCGCTGGCCTGAGGAAGCAGGTGCCCACCAGTCCATGCCTGGTGTGGAAGAGGCTCTCCATCCGGGGAGGAGGCCCTTGATGCTTTGGCAACACTAGGGGAGGGAAACCCTGAGACTCAGGTGAACGGAGCCTGAGATTTCAGCCAGCCCATCAAGGTGCATGCTTGGGTTTTGGTTTAATTCAATTTAAGTAAAATGAAGATGCTTATATTTTTGCACAGGTGATTTTGTTTGAAATTCATACCTATGGATTGACTACCTCTTATCCAAATCACTTGGTACTAGCGGTAGCTCAGATTTTGAATGTTTTAGGAATTTAGAGTATTTGCATATACATAATGAGATATTCTGGGCATATATAAACACATGATTCATTTTTGTTTCATATACCATATACACATCACACAAAGACAATTTTATACCATATTTTTGGTGGGCTTGCCTTTTTTCTGTAATTTGTCACATGAGGTCAGGTGTAGAATTTTCCATTTGTGGCATTTTGGTGGTCAAAAAGTTGTTGATTTGGGACTTTTGGATTAGGGCTACTTAACCTGTATTACGGAGATGTGTGTGGATGGTGAGAGAAGAGTACAGCTGGCATCCGTGGTAGTCCAGGGGTTCCTTGAAGAACTGACGCCTGGGTGACATATTGAAAGGTGACCGGGGTCATCCATGGAGACACGCTGGAGAGCTGGCTCTGGGCAGCTGGGCCGGCATGTGACAGTGTGGAGAACAGCAGATAATTTAGAGTTGCTACAGTGAGGCTGGTCACAGGTGTTTCTAGACTAGCACTGTCCCGAAAGAAGTGTCTGCAGCTGTGGCGCGTTTGCTCTCTATTACTGCTGCAGCAAATATCACCCAATGAGTGACATACGGTAACACAGATTTATTCTAATCCCGGGGATGAGACGTTCAAAATAGGTCTCGCTGGGATAATATAAAGGCACTAGCAGGGCTGTGTTCCTTTCTGGTGGTTCTAGAGGAAAATCCATTTTCTTGCCTTTCTCAAGTTGCAGGAGGCTGCTAGTTCTTTGTCTTGGGTCTTTTCCTTCAAGACAGCGACAGCTGGACTGTGTCTCTCACTTTGTGGCACTTGGATGTGGATCCTTCTCTCTCCCTTTCCTGGTTTAAGGGCCTTTGTGACTATCGTGAGCCCAATGGCTAATCCAGAATAATTGCCCTATCTTAAGGTCAGCTCATTAGCAGCTTTAATTCTGTCTTCTCCTTTCGTTCTTTTTGCCATGCAATATGACATCTTCCTGTGTTCCAGTGATTTGGAGATGGACATCTTTGGGGGGGCATTATTCTATCTACTATGAATAGAAATGTTCTATATCTGTCCTAATACCCTTATGTGGTTATTTAAATTTAAACCAATTAAAACAAATCAAGTTAAACACTTTCTCTCAGTCACATTGACACAATTCAAGTGCTCACTAGCTACGTGTGGTTACTGTTACCACACTGGGCGGTTCTGCTCTGGACCTGTAGGAAATGCCACTTCACTGGGCCGAAGTCCCTCTCAGGCTCTTCTGTGACAGCAGCCAGGAGCGGATGTGCCTGCAGTCACGCACCAGGAGACCTGGGAGAGCCAGTGAGACCCAATTCAAACACCAACTTTCTTTAGAGACTTTTGCTAACTTTTATTTTGTCCAATAATATGCTCAAGCTTATGTGATTAAAAAAGTATGTGTTTCTATATCTTCAAGTAAAACCAGAATTCTGGAAAACTGACCATGTTTAATCTGGAGCGTCTCTGGCCCATTGTCACAGACTTCACTGGTAAATGGAGAAGCCCAGCTGTAGGAATTTCTCAGCAAGGATGTGTATGGTCAGATTTGAAGAGGGTCCCCAGAGAGCAATGGGCCAGGGATGGCTTTGGCAGGAAGCAGAGGACAGGTAAGGTGACCAGCTCTAAGGCTGTGGGAGGATGATTGCATGTCCTTGGCCTCTTGCATTCAGGAGACATTATATGACTTGTTTTGGTTCACAAAATGTGAACCAAAGTGACATTACTTGGAACAGAAGCTTTCAAAGTCAATTCCTACTTCTTGATTCTTTTTCTTCTTTGTGATGCCCAAGAAACAATGTTTCAAATGAGGGCTGCTTCTGTGTCAACCTTCATTACAGGATGAAGACAGCATGGTGCAAGCTAGCTGCCCATGATCATATAAATGTAAGCAATGTATCACTTTATATTTTTGTCAGCCCCTGAGATTCCGGGATTACTTGTTACCACAGCAAAGCTGGGCCTATGCTGATTGGTAGAGATGGTGCTGGACACTTGGACAGAGACTTTAGATGCATGAAATGTCAAGTCAGGGAGATGTTGACTTTTAAAAGTGGTTATACCTTACAGGTGATTCTAAGCCTTAAGTTCTATTTATATTGTTTCCTTGTCTTTATGCAAGAACCATTCTCTCTCTCTCTCTCTTTTTTTCCAAGTTAAGGTTCTTTTTACTGTTTAGTTTATGCTTTTAGACAAATCAAGTTATGTAGTATTATGATCATTTCTTGAGAATGCTATTTGATTGGATTTGTGTTGTAAGAATAGAACATGGGTACATAATGTAGCAAAGACACAAGATTTTTCTGTTAACTGGAGTTGTCAGAAATTGAGAAAATGAGTTTGTATCTTTTGGATGAGTTTCCTCTTGGTTTATTCCATTGAGTTGTCATTAGTTTGAAATTGCCCTTCCAATTCCAGTAGAGAGAATTTTAGCAGCAATTTTTAGGAAGAATTGAGAGCTAAAAAGCAAGTTAATGGCTGACCTGGATATTTTAAAAATTTCCTTACTCAGTAATAAGTAGTGCTATCTATTCACTCTTAGCAATAAATAATAGTCATATTATATCTAATAAAATATATCCCAGGGGCCAAAATTGGAATGTATATTCCAAGTGTAATGGGTCTTCTGAAGATGGTGTGTGTGTGTGTGTGTGTTACCTCACACATGCTAGGCAAGCTGGATAATGAGAGGCCCAATAGCAGCATGGAAATATCCTATGAATCACCCCAGTATTTAGGTCAGTTTTTGGTTCAGCTTTGAGGATTGTATATTATTGTTCTTTGACCTGTTTGTGTGCATAAATAAAGCCTCAGAAAGAGAGTGAAGTTGCTGGTCGGGTGGGGAACAAGGATATTAAAATAGGTGACATGAGCCAGAAAGTTTATAACAGTTTGACTGAAGCCCACTGTTCACCCGGATGAGCTTGCTTTCCTTTTTTGTTCCCAGTAATACAAAAATACCCTTTGTTGTTCTTTCTTGGCCAAAAGTATGAATCTTAAAAACAGAGGAGCCACAGCCCATGTGATGTTCATGGTCTCTTAAGTGATGGTGGGGGAAAGATGAAGGTAAATAGAATGGTTGTGACCTTACCAGGACTCCAGGTGCAGTGGACTGTTAGCATCTATTCACTGAAGCTTCCCTTGCCAGGGGAGTGCCAGGAGGAAAGATGTTCATTTCTGACATTCTTACACTGTTTTTAGGAGGGGTCACAAAAATGGCCGTACATTTGCTGATGCTAGGTACATTCATGGTCATGAGCTACATGTTTTTGAGGTACATCATTTTCAGTCTTGAGGATTGAACCTAGGGCTTTTACACTAAGATACATCCCCAGCCATTTTAAATTTTATTTTGAGACAATGTCTTCCTAAGTCTTTAAGTCACCTAGGCTGGGCTCGAACTTGTGATCCTCCTATCTCAGCCTTCCAGAGTGCTGGAATTACAAGTATGTGCCACCAGGCCCAGCTTGTGGTGCATTATTACACAGCCACTCTGCACTCAGCACACGGAACAGAGCCGACAATATTGTTCTCCAGATAAGGGAAAGATTTTATCCATAAAAGCTTTCTTATATAATGAGAAAATGAAACAAAACAAAAAACCAAAACTGTACAGCAAAGCTGGATATTTTCAGTTGGTATAAAGTGACTCACATTTCCTCCAAGGAGCTATAGCAGAATTAAAGATTATTTTTCTGACTGAAGAGCTGACAAATAAATCACAGAAATACCAATATATCATAAAAGAGAGATACAGGTGTAGACTTCAGTAATAATTTAGATAGCAAATTAACAAAGTAATAAATGGGTATAAATCCTCAAGAGAAGGCCAATGGAAGGTACATGTAGGCAATAAGAAAATTCATGCAACATGAAATTTGACCCCAAATTAATGATAACTATAACAAACATTGATTAAACATTAAATTACCCACGATTTCACTTACCTCCTGGGAGTGATTTAAATGCTCTGGGCCTTTAAGAGAGGCAATTCAATGAAGTTCCAACCGATGTTTTCTATTTCACTGCAATAAATTTTTGTGTAGAGGTCTGGCACTATTGACCTTTATCTCCAATCTTAAAATAGTAGGGGTTTCCATAAGTGAGCGTTACTGTTGATTATGGGGCTTCTTCTTCCAAAAATTACTTCCTAAAATGAGGCTGCTTATTCCATTCACAAAAATACAAAAATATGAAATACCTGGGGATAATCTTAGCAAGAAATGTTTTGGTTCAGTATGAAGAAAATAATAAAATTTTACTAAGGGAGAGAGAAAAGACTTTATATTGTTTGGTGAATGTTTTAAAGGCATGAATTATGAAGTGGGTGTGGTGGTGCGTGCCTATAATCCCAGCATTCTGGGAAGCAGAGGCAGGAAGATTACAAGTTTGAGCCCCGTCTTGGTAACTTAGCAATTTATGTCTCAAAAAAAAAAAAAAAAGGAGAATGACCAAAAGTTTCTTTGACAGGCATAACAAAGAGCATGTGTACTATCATGTATTAAAATGTGTTACGTCACTTCACACTTACTGGTTTGGCTATTATAAAAAAACAGAAAATAAGCGCCAGAGAGGATACAGAGTAATTAGAATCCATTAGAGTCCTTGCGCACTGTTGTTGGGATGCCAAGTAATGTAGTTTCTATGGAAAACAGTATGGCAGTTCCTCAAAACAGTTTTTTTGCCTTATTTATTTTATGTTTACAATATGAAGTAAATATTGTCACTGCCATTTTTTATAGTAGGAACCTGAAGGTCAGACCGGAATAGTGTAGTGCTCAAACAGAAGGATATTTTGTCACAGAGTTTCTTCCTCTTTTTTTTGGTGCCGGGGATCGAACTCAGGGCCTTGTGCTTGCAAGGCAGTCACTCTAACCACTGAGCTAAATCCCCAGCCCTCTTCCTCTCTTTTAAAAAAGTTAAACCTAGGATTACCTTTTGATGTAGCAATTCCATTTCTGGATGTGTATGCTAACTGAAAGGGAGTTGGGCAGCTAGCTGTATACCCACGTTCATTGCACCATTATTCACAACAGCAAAGGCCAGCAGCACACGAACAGATAGACAAGATGTGGCACATCCACATAGTGGAATATTATTGACCTTAAAAAGGAAGGACATTGGACACATGGCTCAATACGAGTGATCCCATATAAGTATCGCACAAGTCCACTTAGGTGAGGTACCTAGAATAGTCATACTCACAGATAGCAGAATGGTGCTTTCTGGAAGCTCAGGGCAGACTTGAGAGTTACTGTTTAATGGGTGCAGAGTTTCAGTCTGGGAAGATGGAAAAGTTCTTGAGAAGGAAGTTCGCAACAATTGCACAGCAGTGTAAATATGCTGAGTGCCACTGGATTGTATACTTAAAAGTAGTTAAAATGGTAAATTTTATGATGTTATGTATATTTCACCATAATAAAAATACCCAAAACGCTGCATTACAGAGTTATGGTGGGTAAAGTAGCAGAGTAGTTGCTCAAGATTTGTACTTAGTTTGACATAATCACATAGTCAAGCAAGAGGTTGTTACATTGCTGAATTTAACATCTGATTAAACAGCCATCATAAGTTGGGAAAAGTAGAACTGTTTAATGAATACTGGGACAATTAGTGAACTGTTTTGGTTAAAAGTGCATATTAAACACTTAGTGTAGCCTAAAATACCAGATGGATCAAGATACTCAATTAAATGAAACTGCAAAATCCAATAGGAAGGCAGGCTGGGGGCTGGGTAGCTCAGGGCTACAGCTCTCGCCTGCCCAGCGTGTGTGAGGAAGCCTTGTTTTCAGTCCACGGCACCACACACATGCACATGCACACGTATGCACACAGTTGCATACAAAAACTGCTAGGAAAAAACATTAGAATATTTGTCTAATCTCGGGATGGAGACTTTCTAAATATAAAAACAATATCATTATGAACAAATATCTGATAGGCTTATGCACAAAATACTTCTGCTTACCAAAACTGTCATGAAAGTCAAAAGAAAGTGATATACATGGAAAAATATTTGTTGACAAAAGGTTTATTAATGTTATTCTATAAATAGTTCATGGAAAATGTAGACAATTTATTTTTTATTTATTTATTTTTTCACTTTCAGAAGCAGTTCTGTATAGCTTTTTTTAAAAAACTAATTTTATCGGTACACTATTGACATACATAATGACCACATTGATCACAGGGCATTTGTACCTGTATGTAATATATCTTAATTTTCTTCCCCATTTCCCTCCCTTCTCTTCAGTCCACCCCCTCTCCCTTTACAAAACTTTGTTTCTATTCTTTTCCTTCCATTCTTTTTTAAGTTTTTAAATCCTCATTCCCTCCCTTCCCTTCTGCCTCCTCCTCCCTTGTTCTCCTTTCCATTTGAACATTTTCTTCTTACTTCCAAATATCTGTCATCCATTTTGGTTCTTATTTACCCTTTCAGTTTCTCACACAAGAGAAACAATGTGATATTTACACACATGTATCCCATTTATTTCTCTTAAAATTATGTTCTCAAGATGCATCCGTTTACCTAAAAATGTCTCAAATTTATCTTCCTTTATGGCAGTCTAGTACTCCATTGTATATAAAAACCATATTTTCTTTAGCCATTCATCCATTAATGGGCATTTGCACTGTTTCCAAGATTCAGTGATTACAAATTGTGCTGCTATAAACATGGGTGTGCATATATTGCTGTGGTATGATGCTTTTAAATCTTTTGGGAAGATACCTAGAAGGGAAATACCTGAGTCAAATAAAAGCTCTATTTTTAGTTTTTTGAGGAATGTCCATACTGATTTCCATATTGGTTGTACGAATTGGCACTTCCACCAAAAGTGGAGAAGGGTTCCTTTTCCCCACAGCCTCTCCAGCATTTGTTATTGGTTGATTGCTTGATGATGGCCTTTCTTTCTGAGTGAGATGGACTCTCAGTATTGTTTTCATTTGAATTTCTTGAATGACCAGTGATGTTGAACATTTTTTTCATATATTTATTTGCCATTTGTACTTCATCTGAGAAGTGTCTATTCATTTCAGATGTCCATTTTTTTTTTTCGTGGTGCCGGGGATCGAACTCAGGCCCTTGTGCTTGCAAGGCAAGCACTCTAATCACTGAGCTAAATCCCCAGCCCCACCAGATGTCCATTTTTGGATCGGGTGTTTAAATTTGGGGGTCTGACGTTTTTGAGGTTTTAAAATTAAATCAAATTAAATTATTATGCTTTGGTTTTTTTGAGACAAAGTCTCACTGCGTAGTCCAGGCTGGCCTGAAACTCAAGGTGATCCTCCTGTCTCAGCCTCTCAAGTGCTGGGATTACAGAAGCGTGCCACCATACCCAGCTGGTTGAGTTCTTTATGTATTCTAGATATTGGTCCTTTATCTCAGGACTGGCTGATAAAACTTTTTTCCAATTCTGTAAGTTGTTTCTTCACTCTGTTTGTGGCTTCTTTTACTGTGCGAAAGCTTTTTAATATGAGGTGATCCTAGTTATCAATTCTTTATAATGTTTCTGTGCTATTGGGGTTTTGTTCATAAAGTCTTTGCCCACACCTGTTTCTTCAAGAGTTTTACCTATTCCATCTTTCAGCAGATTAAGTGTTTCTGTTTTACTATGTAGATCTTTGATCCATTTTGATTTTAGGTCTGGGTCTAGGTTTAATGTTTGGCACTATTTATTAAAGAGGCTTTCTTCCAGTGAAGGTGTTTGGCCCCTTTGTCGAAGATAAGGTGGCTGAGTGTGTTTGGAGTTATTTCTGCATCTTCTGGTCTGTTCCTTTGATCCTTGGGTCTGTTATTTTTGCCAGTTCTGGGCTGTTTTTATCATGACAGCTTTGTAGTATAATTTCAAGTCAGGGATTTTGATGCCCCCTGCCTTGCCTTTGTTGCCCAGAATTGCTTTTGCTATTCTAGGTCTCTTCTGGTTCCAAATGAATTTTAGGACTGCTTTTTCTAGTTCTGTGAGGTGTGCTATTGGTATTTTGATTGGGATTGCATTAAATCTGTATAAGAGTTCTGGAAGTATGGTCATTTTTACTATATTGGTCCGGCTATCCAAGAGCAAGGGACATCTTTCCATTTTCTGATACCCTCTTGGATCTCCTTTTTCAGAGTACTGTAGTTTTCAGTGTAAAGTTCTTTTACTTCCTTTATTAGATTTTTTTGGGGGTGTGTTGGGGATCAAACTCAGGGCCTTGCACTTGCTACACAAGTACTCTACCACTTGAGCTAAATTCTCAATCCCTCTTTATTAGATTGATTCCTATGAATTTAATTTTTCTTGATGCTGTTGTGAAAGGTGTTTCTCTAATTTCTCTCTCATTGAATTTGTTATTCATGTGCAGGAATGCTATTGATTTTTGAGTGTCGACTTTGTATCCAGCTATGCTACTGAATTTGGTTATTAAATCTGTAAGCCTTCTGGTGGAGTTTTGGGGTCTTCTATGTAGAAGATCATGTCACCAACAAACAATGATAATTTAACTTCTTCCTTTCCTATCCACATTCCTTTTATTTCTCTTGTCTAATTGCTCTGGCTAATGTTTCCAGAAGTGTATTGAACAGGAGTGGTGATAGTGGGCATCCTTGTCATGTTCCTGATTTTAGAGTGAAAGCTTTCACTTTTTGACCATTCAGTATGATGTTGGCTGTTGGTTTCTCATAGATGGCTTTTGTTAGATTGAGATAAGACTTTCTATTCCAACTTTTTGTAAGTTTTTTTTTAAATCATGAATGCATGCTGGATTTTGACAAATGCTTTTTCTATTGAGATGATCTACAGAGATGATCGTGTGGTTTTGTCCTAGGTTCTGTTAATATGGTGTATTAAATTTATTGATTTGTGTATGTTCGACCATCCCTATATCCCTGGGATGAATCCTACTTAGTCATGCTGTATAACCTTCTTGATGATTTGCTGCATTCTATTTGCCAGTATCTTGTTGAATATTTTTACATCTATATGTATTAAAGAGATTGGCTTGTAGTTCGCTTTTTTGGTTGGATCTCTTTCTGGTTTTGACATCAGGGTAATTGTTGCTTCCAGGAATGAGTTTGGTAGTATTGCTTCCCCTTCAATTTCATGAAAGAGTTTGCAAAGTAGTGACATTAGATCATCTCTAAAGTTCTTATAGAATTTAGCAGTGAATCTTTCAAAGTGGACTTTTCTCTTTTGATAGTTTTAAAATTACTTCTCCAATTTCATTGACTGATATTGGGTTATTTAGAATTTTTATATCTTCTTGATTCAGCTTTGGTAATTGATATGTATCTAGGAATCTGTCCCCTTCTTCTTCTCATTAGAGTACAGGTTCTCAAAGTAGGTATTGATGGTCTTCTGGATTTCTGCAAGATCCATTGCGATTTCACCTTTTTCATTCCTAATTGAATGAATTTGGCTCTTTTCTTTCCCTTTTCTGATAACGTTGGCTAAGAGTTTGTCTATTTTATTTAATCTTTCAAAGAACCAACACTTTGATTCTTTAATTTTTGGTATTGTTTTCTTATTCTCAATTGTATTAATTTCTTCTCTGATCTTTATAATTTCCTCCTTCATGCATGCTTTGGGTTTAATTTGCTCTTCTTTTTCTAGAAGATTGAGGGTCAACATTAAGTTATTTGTTTGTTTGAGTTCACTCTGTTTTTCTGAGGTGAGTATCTTTCTTTTCATTGCATCCTATAAATTTTGGTGTGTTGTATTGACATTATCATTTACTTGTAGAAACCGTCGAATTTCTTCTTTAATTTCTTTTTTTTCCTTTGAAATTTCATTTGTGGGTACACAGGTTGCTTCCAGAATTTAGCTATAACAAATTGTGCTGCTATAAACATTGTTATGCAAGTATCTCTGTAGTATGATGTCCTTACCTCTTCAGGAAAAATACCTAGTAGGGGACTGGCTGGGTCATACGGGATTTCTACTCTCAGACTCTTGAGAAATCTCCATACTGATTTCCGTAATGGTTGTACTAGTTTGCATTCCCACCATCAGCGTAGGAGGGTTCCCTTTTCACCACAGCCGCAGCAGCATTTGTTATTGTTTGACTTCCTAATGATTGCCATTCTTTCTGGGGTAAGGTGGAATCTTAGAGTTGTTTTAATTTGCATTTCTCTAATAGCCATAGATGTTGAACATTTTTCCATATGTTTGCTGGCCATTTGTATTTCTTCCACTGTGAAGTGTCTGTTCATTTCTCTGGCCCATTTCTTGAGTGGGTCACTGATTTTAGGTAGTTTAATTTTTTTTTGAGTTTTTGTATATTCTAGATATTAGTCTTCTGTCTGAGGAGTAGCTAGCAAAGATTTTTCCCCATTTTGTGGGTTTTCTCTTCACCGTACCAACTCACTCTTTTGCTATACAGAAACTCTTTAGTCTAACATAGTCCCATTTGTTGATTCTTGTTGTTATTTCCTGTGCGATTGAGGTTCTGTTCAGGAAGTCCTTTCCTACTCCTGTGTCTTCAAGTGTTTTACCTATTTTGTCCTCCAGAAGGTTTAATGTTTCTCTCTTAATGTTGAGATCTTTGATCCACCTTGATTTTAATTTAGTATATGGTGAGAGGTGTGGGTTCAGTTTCATTCTTCTACAAACTGACAACCAATTTTCCCAACACCATTTGTTAAATAGGCTGTTTTTCCTCCAATGTATGTATTTGGATCCTTTGTCATAGATCATATATTTGACTATGTCTGGAGAAGTTTCTGTGTTCTTGATTCTGTTCCATTGGTCTATGTATCTATCTTTATTCCAGTACCATGCCATTTTTATTACTATTGCTTTGTAGTATAGCTTGAAGTCTGGAATTGCTATGCCACATGCTTTGGTCTTACTGCTTTTGCTATTCGATGCTTCTTCTGTTTCCATATAAATTCTGGAAGCAACCTGTATACCCATCAATAGACAGCTGGATAAACAAAATGTGGTATCTACACATAATAGAATACTATTTGGCTATAAAGAATGACAAACTAGAGGTCACTTATAGGAAAATGGATGGACCTGGAAAATATAATTTGAATGAAATAAACCAGACTCACAAGCTGGAATACCATATGGTATCCCTCATTCGAGTGAGGCAAAATACAAACAAATGAAAAGGTTAAACAATGAATACAAAAAGGCAAAGTGTTAGATATAAACTAATAGGCAAAGGGTTCAAAGGAACAAGAAGAGGGCAAAGTGGGAGGGGAATGGGAATCCAGAAGAATAATGATATCTTCTTATCATTAATAGAAAAATAAGAATCTAATAACCCAAATTTAAAACAGTGACACGTACACTAGGTACTATAGTAACTTTATGTAGTTGTTACTTAATGCTGCATTTATGTGGTTGTTTACATTGCTCACTGTCATAAGCAAAAGGCACAATGTATTGTGGTCTGTAAGCTTGTGTAATGGCCTGTAAGATTGTGTAATTTTGGATAAATTTTAATAAAAATCAATAAAAAATATAGGTGAATGAGATATCAACATATATAAAATTATAATTAAAGTATTAGAAATTGAATCAAGAAAAACAAGCATAATATTCAAATTAAGTTCATTAACAAAAGCAGCACAAATCATAATAGCTAAATATTGGAAGCATCCATCAACAAAAGAATGGATAAAGAAAATGTGATATTTACACACAATGGAGTAGTACTCTGTCATACAGAAGAATAAACTTGAATAAATATTAGGAAAATGAATGCACCTTGAGGTCATAATGTTAAGTGAAATCAATCCATAATCTTACATATCACGTGGTATATGTTATATGAGAAACCCAAAATATTAATAAAGAGCAAAATAAAAGAGAGATAGTAGAAACAGAGAGGTAGATCTTTTGCAAAAAGGAAGAGGACCAAGAGATGGAGGGAGGGGGGAAGAAGAGAAGGGGAAGGGGATGAAAAAAGAATTAAGGTGTGCTATGTTTATCTACTATATCCCCAACATGAATGTAATCATGATGTAAAAATGTACCAATAAAAATAAAAACTAAAAAAAAAATTTCATTTGTGAAAAAAAAATTCATCTGTGACCCATTGGTAACAACGATAGCATCAAGCACAGTCTAGAAAGTGACAAACTATGATAAGTGTTAACTTGCCACTTTTAACCATAGGTACAAGATTTATAGTTATATAACAAAATCTAAAACAAATCAGAAAATTATGTACAGTAAATATCCACTTAATAGAGTGATTTTACCCTCCAGGGAGAAAATGTAAAAGGGCTAAGAGGAAAAAAATAGAGAAATAAAAGAAGAGAAAGAGATTTGAAATAGGGCTGAAAGACAAAGGAAGATTACACCAGCCTTGGGAAACTAGTGGAGAAGACAGGAGGGAAACAAAAGGAAAAAAAAATAAGAAAAAAACCAAAAGCAATGTTCACACTCACAAAAAAACAAAATCAAACAATCTAGGAAAAAAAAAAAAAGAAAAAACCAACAAAAGCAAAGAGAAAAAAGGAGATTTCTCTGTGATTTCAAGGCTGTGGTTATCTTCTCAGTTCTACAGTTTTGTGGTCGTGTCCAATTCAGGGGATGTCTCAGCTCTCACTAGTAGATAAAGGAGGAAGACAAATCCTAGATCCATTCTGGATCATTCCAGCAGGCCTGTGGTAGGATTAATGCAGAGTGCAGATTCTGGTGCTTTCAGCTCCACAGAAGTTCAGGCTGATCCTGGCCTCTGGTTGTGGGATTGGGGCCTGAGTTGTTCAGCCTACAGTACTCTGGGTGTCTCTTGCCAGCCTGACCTTGGCTCCCTGACCCTGCATATCTCACCCAGTCACTGTGGGATTGCAACACTGGGAGCCCTGAGATGAAGCCAACCCACAGCTGCTTGAGTCTAGTTCAATTGGTCCCTCCCTAAAATGGTGTCTGGCCAAGCACCCTCTGCAAGGGACATGACACTCACTTAGACTGGAGCCACTGCCCAGCTGTGGTAGTGCCCAGCATCTTCTCTGCCATTCCACTGGTGCATTTCTCTCTGGAGGCCTCTAGCATCATCCCCTTACCATGTTGCTGTAGGTTTGAGCCTCCTCTCTCACTGTGTGAGCTGGGAGCTGGGGAGAAAGTACAGTTAGCCCCCTCATTTTTCTGCATTGTGGGTGTCTCTTCAGTTTCTCTGTGGGCTCCAGTTTTCCCTTCAGAGCCTTCCTGGGTCCTGGGGATCTGCCTCCCTCCTTCTTTTATTCCCCATGTTGTTATTCTTCAATGCCTGGATTCCAAATCTTGGAGAAGTTGACTTGTTGCTATTCACTGCTCCTCCATCTTCCTGGAAGTATCTCAAAGATAGATAATCCAAAGAAGGGAAAAGATGAGGATTAATAATCTAGAAATTAAAATTTGCATTTTTGACCTATTTATGAGCCATGTGATTATTAATGTTAATTCCCAGGGGCATCGAGTGTGCAAGGAGTTAGGCACCCTCATTCACAGCTGGTGGAGGAACAAATTTGAACAGCTTTTTTGGAAAGCTGTAGCAGGACTTTGTGACAGAAACTAAACTTAAACTAAGCAGAAAGGGGATTTTTTTTTTTTTTTGGCCTGATGCAACTGAGAAATTCAGGGACTGAAGTAGCTTTGTGCAAAGTTGTGTCCAATAGTTCAGATAATTGGTTGTTTTGCTCTGTCTCTCCCTGGCGTTTGCTGGCTTCTGCATGGCTTCATTCTCAGGCAGGCTGGGTACACGTGAAGACAGCTGCTGTTGGACCCAAGTTTGCACCATCCTCTCCCCTTGCTGTCCTAGAGAAAGACACAGGGAGAAAGCGTTATTTTTGAAACCAGTTTTATTGAGTTGTAATTTGCATACCATCCAATTCACCCACTTAAAGCAAACAATTAAGTGGTTTTAGGATATTCACAGTTGTGCAACTATCACTATAATCAACTTTAGAACATTTCCATCACCCCAAAAGGAAAGAAACATTCCAATTAGCAGTACTCCTTGTTTTCCCCCAACACCTCAGCTTTAGATAAACACCAATCTACTTTCCAGAGCTATGCTTTCATCTGCCAACGAGCACCTTTTGTGGTGTTTCAAGCAGAAGTCCCAGGAGGCTCTAGTGAGCCTGGCTTGGGTTACATTTTCATCTCTGACTCAATTACTGGGCCAAAGGGATGGGTACTTTCACCAGCCAGATCTGGGCACCATCTCAGCTTTGAAGTCAAGCTGGAGCAGGCCCTTCTGGGCCACCTGCTCTGGGTGGGGTGACTATGGAGTGGAGGACAAATGTGTCCACTCCAAAGACAACTTGGCAGTATGTGCCCAGGTCTTTACAACGTGCACAAGTTTGAGACTTTATCTCAAGAAAGGACCAGGAACAAACTTTCCTTCATGCTGCACTGTGGGGTTGGGGTGGCAAGCGGAGATGAAGGCAGAGAACTGAGCTCATCTTCTGGTGGAGAAGGGAGATGGGGCAGAGGTGGAGGTGGAGCACCTGGTGGAGCAGGTTAGGTAGCGTTCCCACCGTCTTTAGACTCAGCTTCCCCAGGGTACTGATTGTGGTAGGCAGTGGCATCTCCACCACAGGGGCTGAGGCAGAAGTAGGGGAACTCCCACCCAGAGGAAGCAGGCTTTCTGTCACTGCTGGGTTGAAATCCCGTCCCGGCCAGTCAGGTCCAGCAACAGGTGAGAGGGCTTGGGCTGCATATGACAGGGCAGCTCATTGTCAGCTGAGGGGCCTGGACTCCTCTCTACATGTTCTCTCTTGCCTCTTAAACTTGGCCAACCTGGAGGGAGAGGACATTTGAGTTCTCTGCAGTCACAAAGAGCCACTAAACTGTAACACATCTGCCAGGAAGAATGCAGGGTGGCCTGAGGACTGTCTTTTAATGCCACACAGTTGTCCCTCTGTATCCACAGCAAGTGGGTTCCAGGACCCTGCTCAGATAACAAAGTCCACGGTGCCCACTTTCCTTATGTAAAATGGTATAGTGTTTGCATGTAACCTGTGCTAACTCTCCAGTATACTCTCATCTCTAGGTTACTTACAATACCTAGTAAGACGTACATGCATGTAAATTGTTCTTGAACTGTACTGTTTAGGGAATAATGACCAGGAACAAGCCTGTACATGTGCAGGACCAACATGATTTTTTTTTCCTCGATATTTCCAATCTGAGTTTGATCGAATATGCAGATATGGAACCTGCGAATATGGAGGGTAGATTACACGTCTGTTCTTTTAAAGTTAAGTAGAAGGTGAATACTTCTGTTGTTCAGGAGGTGCTTGGTGTGTGTGTGTGTGTGTGTGTGTGTGTGTGTGTGTGTATGAGTGAGAGAGAGAGAGAGAGAGAGAGAGACTACTTTTTTGAATTTTGTTTTATTTAAATTTTAAAAATTATAATTTATTGATTAGTACATGTTTGCAATACATAATGACTACTTTCATTGTGGGTATTTGGTATATATACGTAATATATCTTAATTCTTTTTTTTATTCTCCCTTCCCTTCCTCAGTTCACTCCACCCTTTGTCTCTTGGTCCCCTTCCCATTTGCAGCAGATCTATCTCTATTTCCTATTATCTATCTTTTATTTTGTTCTTTATTTTATTTATATATTGGATTTCTCATATAAGAGAAACCATATGGCATTTAAGCTGTGTGTCTGATTTATTTCACTTACAGAATATTTCTAAATAAAACTAAACTAAGTCTATAAATTTAAAGGCTAGTTTGGGGGTACAGTATTAAAGAAGCACAGCTTCCAAGTAAACAAACAAATATTACAGATACCACCAGGCCAGTGTGTGTGTGTTTGGGGTTTGGGCTGTGAGTCTGAATTGCATTGTTAATTGTTGGAGATTGAGATCCCAGTGGGATATTGGAGGCACAATGTGAAGACTGAAGGTGACTTTGGCATCCCAAGATTTGCTGAGATTGGAGGTGGTAACCATGTTCAGCCCCATGATGGCCTCCCAGGAGCAGGGGTAGGAGTTGACTCCTGTATCTCTGTGACACTCCCGCTGCCATGTGGCCCCTCCAAGCCTGCAGGAGTTCAGGCTGGGGGCGGCGGCACCAGTCTTTCTAAGAGCCAGCATTAACCCTGGTGTGGGGGGGTGACATAAACTGACTTTTAAAATGCAAGAATGAGTAAAATTTTTCTTCATTTGATTGTAGTCAACAGTGGGGTAACTGATCCAGGTACATTTGGAAAACAAATGGAGGCCAGAATGATAAAATTCAGGGCTGAGGAGAATGGGATGTTGAAGGATGAGCGGGACTTGGATTGACGGTAAGATTAGCATGGGTGGAGGCGGTCAACAAGCCCTCTCGTGAGTTGCATGGTTTCGTGATTTCATATTGACAGGGAATTGGTATTTGGCCATATTTAAGGTCTCAGCTCTGGGGTAGAAGAAGATGGATGAGGAGCCAGGGTATTTTTGCTCAGCCATGTGGTGTGTAATAGTTCAAGCAATTACATGGCAGGGGGCCATGAGCATCACCTCCAGGTTCCTGCTCTGGAATCAAGTGCATCCTGTGTTGTGGGAAGATGAACAGAATTTCAGTTTATACTTTTGGAGTTTGTGTTTCAACTCAGCTATTTGCCAGCACTGTGAATTTGAGAAAGCCTCCTAATCACAGAATCTGTAAAATGGGAAGATAAAGGTGAAAAAAGAGATGAGGATGCCAGCAATTATAGTGGCGAAGATGCATTTACCTGTAGCTAGCCTATTTTAAGCTGGAATGGGGAAGGTGAAAAGGAAGGGTGGGCAGCAATCTGTGGTCTTTTCTAGGTAAGGATGAAGAAGGTCATGCAGTGGTTTTGAATGGTTCTCTGCCACCGAGGAGGAGGTCTTAGGCTCTGCTGGGATTGAGGGCTCTGGGATGTAGTGAGGAATGGCCTACCACTCTCTCTCTGGTAAGTTAACACAAGCATTTGAAAGCCTGAAGCGGTTTCTTTCAGTTCCTTCTCGAAGTTCATGATGGTTGGACATGGAATATAGATGGTGTAGTGGGGCGAGGATGAAGTGTGAGGGCTTGAGGCCTCGGTTTGCCTAAATCAGCTTCATGCTCTACGTATGAGAAGGACTTTCCCCATCAGACCTTTGAAACTTTTTCATGTGGGTGCTCTCTGCCACTGGGAAGCCGGATCCCGATGCCACAAGGAGCTTGTTGTTACTGCCCAGTAACTTTGTGCCTTTGGGGAAAGGATTCATTTAAGACATATACAGGCAGCTGTGCAGAAGTCTAGGCAGGGTTTACCGTAAAGCCGATGTAGGTGTGCAGTGCCTGTAGGGGTCTGCCCCTGTGGGAGTTCGGACATCTTTCTGTGCATGCAAGCGTGACTCCTGGGATCCAGGGAACTAGGGTGAATATCATTGTTCTATGGACATGATGCTTATGCTTATCAACATTTTTCTTAGAGATTACTTTAGAATGTTGTTATTTCAAAGATGTCTTCCTTGTTCTTTTCAGATGGTCAGTGTTCCCTCAGGGGTCTTTATCATATACAAAACCTGTCAAAGAAATTTGTGAAAGAAAAAAAGCTCTAATTTAAATCAGGTCTCAGTTCAAGGTGGGGAGGGCCTTAAAGAATGCCCCCTTTCTGCTATCACTGGGCCTTGTGCCATGACAGCCGGGAATGCTGTGTGCCTCGTTCTGGAAACAGATGGCCAGGTGGCCAGGTGTCGGAATGCATGTGCACAATGTGTAACCTTGAAATGTGATTGTGCTCTGTGGGTCATTTTAGGTTTGAGACCTAACAAATGATTATAAACATATTATATACTCAGGTCTTTGTTCTTCACTTAACAATAACTGGCAAAGCATGCTGTTTTGAACCCCCTTTGTCCCTTAGGCCTGCTAATGCCTCAGCTGATAAGTGTTCATTCCAGACCGGTTTCTGTCTTTCTCTATCTCTCCTTGTCCTCCCGCCTCTCACACCTCGAGCATCCTCAGTCCTTCATCATAGACTCTCTGTCCCAGCTAGTTTCTCTCAGCCTTTCTGCTGCTGGGTAGCAGAGAGTAAAAGCTCCTAGTCTTGGGGACAAAAAGAGAAAGGAAAGATGATGGTGGTCATGACCTCAGAGGACAGCGTCTCCTTTTAACATTCTCTGTCTGCTTTTCTTTTGTATTGTCCCCAGATGTCAAAAAAAAAAAATTCACACTGTAGGAATTAATTTTCTCATTGGATCTACTTGAAAAGTATAACACCTGCTAGCAGAGATCTTAGTTCTTATGCAAAAAAAGTAGGTATCTTCTCGCTGACCTTGAGTTACTTGATGAAACCCACTTTTATCTGTCTTACAGTATGAATCTGGAACCATTTCCCTGGTTTCTCTGTCTCTCCTTTCTAATTTGCTTTTGGTGCCATCCTGTAGCAGTGGTAATAATGTCTAGTACTTTCCATGCTGCTCTTGCCACCGCCGTGATGCCAGCTTTTGTGGAAGGGGACTCTGAACGTGCCTGGGCTGGTCTCTAGAACTGGTAGGGCAGATCTACTAAGGACTGTGTGAGAAAGGATTAAGGATTCTTTGGGGACAGAATTTTTCAGGAAAGCAGAAGGAGCCAGGCACAATAAGGTTAGCCTAGTAACCAGTCTTAAATGTATAGAGGGAGTGGTGATTTGTGCATCTAATCATAGTTGCCCCCCTCACAGAGGGCTCCTTGGATATCCTTGGATATCCAGACTAGCCCTTCTATATGTCTTCTATCTTTCCACCCTTTAAAATTTTTCTGCATGGTGCTTATTATATCTAAAATGATTTATTCATTGCCTGATTTGCTTAATTGATCATCTTTTGCCTCATTGGCGAGAAAGGAAGTTCCATTATATCAGGGGCTTCTTATTTCTGCAGTAGCCTCCATGCAGAGGGGAGGGCGTAGCCTATCACAGAGTATGTGGAAAGCAGGAGAAATAGTGTTGTGCAGGGAAGGAGCTGTCTCAAGTTTTTCTTTAACTCAGTCCCATGGACTCGGGTATGTGTTTAGGAGGGGAGAAGGTTATAGGTAAGAGCTGCAACACTAAACTTCGTAAAATTATGCCGGGACTCAGGGAACACCCCAGCAGAGCCTGGCTGCTTCAAAAGCAGGGCTGTAACCCATTGCCCTCTCTCCTTTGGCTCATCGGAACCTCTAAGAGTCTCAGCTCAGGTCAGCATGTGAACCACCTGCAGTGAGTCCCACCGTGGGAGCCAGAGGCAGCAAGGCTTCTAGGGGCCTCCAGGGGCCTCCAGGGGCCTCTAAGGGCTTCCAGGGGCTTCCAGGAAGATAGCGTTTGGGGGTCTCAGAATCTTCTCTGACCAGGAGGTATGTAGGTCATGTTTGGGGCTTCATGGGTGTTCTTCGCAATCCAGACTTTGACCATAAGTCAGAGAGAGAGAGAGAGAGACAGAGAGACAGAGAGACAGAGAGAGAGTGGGGGGGAAGAGAGAGCACCATCCAGGGTCTTGGGGGATCTAATAGAGCAAAAGAATTACACAGGCAACCACTTGACTACATAAGGAAGCTGGAACAGGGACGATATTAGACTTTGGTGCCAGATGGATGATGATTTGAATGCTAGTTCTTTCATTTGATAGCTTTGGAACGTGCTCAAGTTACTCACCTTAAGTCTCAGTTTTATTGGTCAAATGGCACCTATAATACCTGTGGTAAATTTCAGACAATCCCATGGAGCCTGTGGTTTTTTCCCTGGTCTTGCTCTCCCTGCTGCTACAAAGAATGGCTGTTAGTTAATGACCCTAGGTAACAGCAGACAGAGAAGGGTGGCTCTGTCAGCTCTGGCAAATGAGGATTAGAGTGTCCTAAGGGCCCCTCTGTTACCCTTTTGTTACCAGGTATTCTCCTTCCAGAGGTAGCTTACCAAATAAATGTTACTGAGTTTTGGGTTGCTGATGCTTCCTTCTGGAGGTGGATTCCAGGTTCTTTTCCTCTCAAAGAATTATATGAAATAAGTAAGAACAGTGCAAAGTTTCACATTTATTTGAAACTGGAAAAATTAAAAGTGAAGGATGAAACAGAAGCCAGCTCTGCAGAGTGAACTTGGGCTGAGCAAGAGAGGAAAAATGAAAATAAAAACCAAAATAAAAGTATACCCTGGGGTACACAGGGCGGGCTACTGTGGAGAAAGCCACCGGTGAGCTCTTCGTGGAATCTGAGTCCTTTTATTCCTTTCATGTATCATGGAACCCACGAGAACTTCCACACGGGGGATGGGAGAGGTGATTCTGTGCAGATTCGGGGATCCTACCAAACCTCCCTTCCCAGCCAGTCTAAGCCACACCTATCACCTTATTTCACTTTCATTGAACATTTTCTCTCGAAGAGTCCTCTTCATGGTTATTCCATTTGATTTCATGTGAGAATAGGATTAGTGTTTTAGTTATCTTTTTTATCCTAAGCACATAATATGGTGGAGGACACATGACACGAGGGGGACACTTATGCCTATTGAACTTAAATGAATTGCTTGTCCTTGCCCAACTCACCCTGAGGGCTGGGTTACTTTCCCATTACCTCCTCACTTCTCACCTTCCCCACTTCCATATCTGATCTTCTAGTCTAGCTAAACAAACAGAGAAGTCCAGGTGTTCTGACTCCTTCCCACTTTACCCTTTCCTAGCATTATAAGACACTCTGCCCTCCTTCTGACACATCTTCTGTAAAAATACGTCTAAAATTTGAAAACATTTAAAGCTACTCACTCATCCTACTTATGTATGTACTGCATAGATTCCTTTTTAGAAATTTCCCTACTTATGTATGTACTGCATAGATTCCTTTTTAGAAATTTCACAAATCGTTTGTCTACAGAGAAGAACTAAATCTTAGGTTTCCCAATTTGTAAGCCCAGTTTGAATCTTTAGTGTTTTGGGGATTTATAAATTCTGTCTCAGCATTTCCAGGGCTTGGAACTGTAGACAGCTTCCCCAGTTTGACTTGATAACAGTTAGTTGCATGGAGGAGATTCTGTTACTTCTGGATGGGCTGGATGCGGGTTCAGTTGTGTGTTGTAAAGTTGCTTAATTCAAGGCTGAGCTCACTTGTATGCAGAATGCATTAGCGCACTTCTTCAAGCTCCTCTCTCAGGGGACTGTGTTGGACCATTGGCTCATGGGTAGGTCAGATAATACCAATGTTCTACATTAAGGGAAAATAAACTAATGGATGAAATGTTTTCCTAATTTAAAATTTTTCTTGCATTTGATTATATTGCTTTGCTGGTAGTGGGGGCTACCTGGTGAGTAAAATATGCGTAAGTACTGTCAAATGGAAAACACACATCTGAGAAGTGATTCAGTGTTATTATTTCTTGAATGTAGAAATAGAAATATGTATCCTATAGTATATTTTACTGCTGGAAAGTTATTTGTGTGGTGGAATTCTATATATATTGCACTAAATACCTACTAATTATAGACTAAATATATCAGTATATTTAATATATTTCTTTATAAACATAAATTATTTATATTTGTTTACATATTTGTTTTGCCATAACGCTATTATAAATCTCTCCCATGAATGTATTCAAGAGTCACTGCAGTCAGACTTGAGTGTTTGACATGAATTTTCTGACCAATGAGTTGACTGAACTGATGACCTGACGACTCACTGTGTGGTAGACCCTGTGCGAGGTGTAGGGTTTATGTACTGTATTGATTAGGTTTTCCTCAAAGCGGATGATGAGAGTTAATCTACATGTCATGCTGTCTATCTTAATGGCTAAGAGATCAAGCAGTTCAAGCCAATCAGTTGCCCCCGATGTGTTTACAGACACCCACTGAGGCTCAGGGTGGGATTTGGGAGGATGCTGGTGAACTCCCCTCTCTTCTCCCTTCCCTTGAAGCTGGGTTCAGTGCCCACCCTCCATGACTCTCTAAGTTTAAAGACTGGGATTCAGTGAAGATCTTATCAGTGATGTGCCCTTGGGAAGATGCCTGGTGTTAGCTTGAGTGCCACCATAGTTTGGATTTGTAATGCACCCAGAGGCTCATATAGTAAAGGCTCATTCCCCAGCTTTGGTACTATTGGGGGTCTGGGGGAACTTAAAGGTGTGGGGACTAGTTGGAGGAAATTGGGTCACTGGAGGCAAGCCCTTGCAGGGGACATTGGGATCCCACCCCTCCTTTTCCTTCTCTTCACTTCCTGAGTGCCAGTGGGTGAGCAGCTTCCTCTGTTCCCCACCATAATGGGCTGCCTCACCACAGGCCCAAAAGCAATGGGCTAACTAACTGTGGACTGCAGTGTCTAAAACTGTGAGCCAAAACAACCCTTTTCTCTTTGTAAGTTGATTTATCGCAGGGATTTGTTATAGCAGAAGGCTGACAAACATAAATGCCTTATGTGTATAGCAAGGGGCAGATCTCAAAGGTCTCTTCCAACTCTTAAGCTATTTGAGAGGACTCTTACTGTTTAGAAGGCTGCAGCATAGCTGTAGGAAGTTAGAGGTGAATTTTTTGTTGCTATTAAGATAGTTTTATACAATGGAGTACTACTCTGCCATAAAGAATGATAAGCTTGAGCTATTCCTAGGTAAATGGATCATCTTGAGATCATACTCTTAAGTGAAATAAATCGGACACACATGTTTAAATACCGCATAGTTTCTCTGGTGTGAGAAACTGAAGTGTAAATAAAGACTGAAATGTATTATATTGGGAAAGGGAAGAAAATGTCCAAATGGGAAAGGGAACAAGGGAGGGGGAAAGGAACAGAGGGACAAGAGAAATAAGAAATGGAAGGAAAAAATGGAAACAAAACTTTTGTAAATAGGGAGGGAGGAGGGGGTGAGGTTAGGGGAATGGGAAAAAAAGAAGCAACAATATATATCATGTACAGGTACAAATTCCCTACGATGAATGTTATCATTATGTATATCTAAAATGCACCATTAAAATAAAAAAAGATAGGTGCAGGGCCAGGGAATGCAGAATATCTATCTCCACTCCTCCCCTTGCTTTTCTAGCTGAGGGAGCTATCGAAGAACAGTGGCCACATGGACACCAGGGTCCTGATGTATTAACTGCTGACCACTGAATGCTGAGATCCAAAGCATGGCTCTGGTAGAAGCCAAATTGGAGACTCCTGCTAAGATCTAGGACAGTGGTGGTGAAACTTTTACAGCTTTCACTGATACTAAACAGCCCTCTGTGGTATGTATACCACTGGCCTGGACTTGCATGAGGATTCAAAGTCCCTGATTTATGAACATTTGAGTTGCAAACTTGCACAGATGTACTGTATAAGACTCATTTCGTTGGAATGAATCTGGCTTATGAATGTTTTCAGGGAACAGAACCCCTTCATAAGTCGGGGATTTACTGTACTTGCTCCTTTTTGGATTTCCCTCCATCTGTGTGGAGCTGGCCCTGCCCTAACCTAGGTGCAGGTGAAGAGTAGGCTTAAACAGAGTTTGGTGAGGCTGATCTCAGACAGGCTGAGGCCTGCCAGAAGCAGACTCTGGGGATGGGATACAGGAGCTGGTTTATCAAGGAATGGCCCTCTGGGGAAAGCTGCAAA
Source organism: Hystrix cristata (assembly GCA_004026905.1). NCBI lineage: Eukaryota > Metazoa > Chordata > Mammalia > Rodentia > Hystricidae > Hystrix > Hystrix cristata. The sequence continues at coordinate 86,642 of PVJO010002384.1, read as the reverse complement.
GGAATAGAGAAAGAGAAAAGGCCAGATGACGCCAAGCACACTGGAGTGCCAGGGCCCTCAATAGCCTAAAAGTCATGCGGAGCTTGGGTGTGGCTGATAGCTCAGAATGGTTTCTCCTGAGGGAAGGGTGTGGGGTGTTTATGCTTCTGCACACGTGCTTACTGGTTAGTGGCCACCATGGGTCAGAGGTGGTAGTGTGATCCGGTGGGGTAGGGACCAGCAGTGCGCTCCAGGTTCTTATTTGTCCTGATCAATGAATTGGTCAGGAGAATTGGTGGTTGTGAAAGAGTACCATTTATTTTGGGGCAGAAATAAGAAAAAGGAAAAGCAGCACAAAAGAGGACTCAGGGAGAAAAGGGTGCTTTGGAGGAAAGAGAAGATACATCCTGCAAGTGGAACTGACCATTGCAAGAAGAGGGCAGTGGCCCCAAAGGCAATTGCTGCTGTTATTTTTGGTCTTCAATAGTCCATCCAGGTGCCTCCACTTGATCTCTTGCTAGACGACTGATGCCGGGTTCAGCATGCTCTTGTATCAGAAGATTGGTACCTGGTGTGAGGCTCAGCTTGCTCCCATGTCGGGCTTGTGTGCCGCTGTCCTGTGCCTGGTTAATAAGTCTCCCCGTTTGGTAAGTCGCGCCCACGTTGTTATACCCTCGCCTCACTACAGAAGAGTGAGATATAAACTCTGGGGCATTTGTGGTTCTAAGTCCATCTAGGTACAGTGTCTTCACTAATACTCTGAAGAGCATGGCAGCAGAGAAAAATTGGAAGGTGGGGCACGGTATTGGTACAGGGGACCGAAGGAATCTGGATGGAGAGACCGCAAGACAGAGGGGATGTTTTAGGTGGACTTGCTACAGGGGTCTAGGTTCTCTCCACATGGTTCTTGCCTTTCACCGGTGATTGCTCTGTGCTCTAACCTGTAGGATTGCTTGTCCTCTTTTGGGGGTTGCAGCTCTACTGAAGGGAAGACAGGAAGGGAGGTAGGCAGAGGGTAGAAGCACCAGTGTGGTGGACTTAATGGGGCCATCTTGCGCTAGAATGCCCAGCTGGACTGAGTTGGTGTGATTCTGGGCGTAGAGGATCCACCTGAGGATTGTTGCTGATGCAAAATAAAGCAGAGTGGGAGCAGAAGATTGTTGATGGACTGTTTCCCAGGAGAAGCTCTGCTGCAGCTGGTTCTCCTGAAAGGAACTCAGCTGTTCTCATCACAGAAGGAGCTCGGGGCCTTGGTGTTGTCGAGGATGGCTGCTGTTGCTTTGGGGGAGCTCTGGTCATCATCTCTGCTGTGAGCATCGTATCCTGGTTCTAGTAAAGATTTCTTCAGCCATCATCTGTGGACACGGATGTACTTGGGACATGCTGTGGGCTCCCAGCTCTTGATTGGATCTTTTGGCTCCCCAGTGCCTAGATGGATATCTGGCACTCTTCCTGTATTTGGCTTGTGGGTGAATATTGTAACTTATAAATGTCCTCTTTATAAATCTGCTCTCTTACAAACCATTGGCTCTAGAAAACCTAACTAAGACAACCAGGAAGGAGGCAAGAGATGCCTCACCCTCCAATAACCATCCTTCCTCGGACCCTGGTTGGTGGGGCCTAAAAAATAATAATTATGTACGAGTGTAAAATCCTAAGCTGTTGTCAATATGTAATTAGTCTGCCCTAGTTACAGGACTTTGGCAGAGCAGAGGTCAGATATTGTGACTTGAATATAAGGATGTTTTCATTGGATTATGTGGTCTCCTTGTAGTGAGCACAGTTCTTTATAAACCAAGATAAGGAAAATAAACTTTGCAATAGTTATTTTATGACTTAATAAAATAACTACCTCACCCCCTCCAAAGACTAAGTAGTCTCTCAAAAGCTTCAGGTTTCACTGCTGATGGTGTAATAGCTTTGTCAGAATTTAAATAACTGTTTTTATTAACTCTGGCACTGTGGGACTTGGGACCATTGCGCATAATAAGTAACACTATTCCAGAGACAGGTGATCAAGGCAGAAGATGTCTGGTTTATGACAAGGGTGGTGTTATTAGTGACACTAGAATATTTTGGCACAAGGTCCACCTTCTCTGAGAAACATGACCTCATATGGCCTGATGGTACAGGGACCACTGCATAGAATGTTTGAAATTGGAAGTAAACTAAAATCCCTATAATCCCATTCATTAGACTTTGTCAAATTTTCTTTTTTAAACTAAAATCCACAGCAAGAACTAAATTTGTGAAGCAGGCTAACATGGTTAGAAGCATAGAGGCTAGCCTGGATCAGTGAATCCTGTCTCTGCCACTTGCTGGCTGGAAGATACATTCTTTAAAATCTCTGTGCTTCACTTCACTCGATCGTGATATTGGGATAAAAATAGTCCTGTGTCATGAGATGATCTTGAAGATTAAGTAAGTTAATGCTTGGGAATGCACTTGACACTGTCCTTGGTGTGTACCAAGCATTATATGAGTGTGTGCTAATAATGTCTTTACATTTGATTCTGCACATATATACTTCCACACCGGTCATTGAAACAGAAATTTATTATATGTAATGGATGCTAACATTTTCTATTCTCTTCCTTCATTAAAACATAATTTACCATCCACTACTGGATTTTGAGTCACACTTTCAAAAACATCCTCTCATAATTTTGAGTACAGCATCAGCATTTCTCTGAGGACAGGGCTATGAAATAGGGGACTTTGAGGCCTGTGTGGTGGCAACACAGTGATCCCAGCACTCTGGGAGGCTGAGGAAGGTTTGAGCCAAGTGTGGGCAACTCAGTGTCTGAGATCCTGTCTCAAAGTTAATTTAAGGAAAAAAAAAAAAAAAGGAGGGGTTGGAGATGTAACTCAGTGCAAAGGGTTCAAACACCAGTACAGGGTTGGGTGTGTGTGCGGGGAAAATAGGGGACTTTATTATAATATCATCTGCAACCCCCATGCGAAATTAACTGTTTGAGATTTCTAAAATCAGAGGCGGAGAGGGTCCAAAGTTTAAGGCTTGGTTTAGGACATTGGGTTATTTGAAAGCTGCAAAACGGTGGGACTTGGCTATTGGGACTTAGGGGAATTCGGAGGCACTGGAGAGGGGAAGAGCAAAGTGAGCCTTTCCAAGATTCCTGCTGTGCCCCTTGGAGGCCTGCTCTCAGAAAGCACAAAGAATGGTGTCACTCACCAGGGCCTCTGTCTCTTGTCCTTTCCATTTTTCATTTGATCTTAGCCAAAAGGCCGAGAAATGATGTCCTTTCCATTCTTGGCTGCACCTCAGTGGGAAGAAATGGCAAATAACTGAAAACCCTGTTGCTCCCCCTGAGCCCCCAACTACCCACAGGTAAATCATCTGAGTGTGAATAAATGCCTTTGTGCTTGTTAGGATTGGCCGACTGTTTCCCAAGGGGAAAGAGGTTAGGTTTTCATGGTGAAATACCTCTTTTCTTTTCTTCTCATGCTTGTGTGTCTAGGGAGGTGGTGAGGCCCATAAAACTGATTTATAAACAGTGAAAATCCACCATAAAATTATGATGCATCTTTAAAAGTGCCCTCCCTTCCTATAATTGCCCTGATGCCATGCTATAAACTTTTGACTTGAGATATTAAACGGGTGAAAGAGAAGCCACGTCACACTCACTCAAATGTGTTAGACTGATTAAAAATGAATTTCTAATGAGGAGGCATGTCAGTAAAATTATAATTAGAATGGTGCTTCAGGTGATCAGGACTTGCTTTTATTTTATGTTCTGTGGCACAGTATTTCCCAGAAGACTGTAATGCATATGGCAGACATAGAAAAAGGAGACACGAAAATGAGGTCACGTCCAAGTGGGTAAGAGGCAATCGCCAGGAGCACCCCAGCCAAATCTGCTTCCTATGCAAATGATGGCCCCAGGGCTGGCAGGAGAGCCATTAAGGTCTTTGTTAAATCCTGACTCATTGCCATCTGCTCTCAAATAGTGCTATACTAAATGGGGAATGTTGTAACATCTGGAGTAAGTTTATCTTTGGTGCATTCTGATTGAAGATGGTCAAACAGGTTCAGTCTAATTAAAAATTGGTTTAAAGCTTGCCTATCTTGTGAATCATTCCCTCCTTCCTTTCATGCCCAATTTAAAAATGTGCTTAATACCTTCTGTTTATTTTTCAGAGGAAAGGGAGGGTGGTTGAAATGTTGTTGGTCAGATTGAGGTAGGGATCAGTATTCAGTTTATTCTCTTTTTTCTATCATGAATCAGAGAGTCTCTTGGAATCCCTTGTGTATTCATTCGTTGTTGACTTACTAAGCAAATATTTATCGAGCATCTACTTATGTGCTAGATTTTATAGGGCTGTGGAATCACTGGTGAACAGAACCAAAGATGGCTCAGTGTTCATGTGGATACTCTAAGTGGGGATAATGGAAAATAATAAGCAAATAAAGGTATTTTTGGTTCGGATAAAACTGTAGAAGAAATAAATCCTCTGGTAGAGAATATTGGTGAGGTTGAAGTCATGGTTAGGCAGTGGTAGACTTTAGAGGGGCTGGTCAGAAGGGCTATAGGTCAGGTCTCTAAAAGTCAATTAACTGAAAATCATTTTGCTGAAAGCTAATTCATTGCATGGCCCAGTCCACTGAAAGACAGACCCACCAAGCTTATTTGTGTCAATCTACTATTTAGTTTTGGCTTGTATTTTGATTTTCTAATACTACTTTGAGGACTTTTCAAGTTCTTTTCCACAGTCAGCCTTGACATCTTGAGAGCCTGAGGGACAGAAAGCAAGGAAAATTGAGAGGTGGAGAGAGGGGCTCTGAGGACCATGAGAAAAATATATTTACAAGGAGATGCACTTGAATAGGGAGAATTGTTAGAAATATATTTTTCATTAAGTTACTATTATTCATAAGGATAATACATTCAAGTGAACTCTTCACATTTAAGAATATATGCAAGAAGGCACTATTTATAAAGAATACATTCGTAAAAGGAATATTTTCATTGAATATATTCATAAAACAATATATTCATGAGGAGAATATATTCATAAGAAGAACATGTTCAATTTTTCTCTGCCCAGATCCCTGCCATTGTTGCTGGAGGATGAGCGAGAGAATTGAAGGCAGAGAGGGGCAAGTGTGACACAGATAGGGAGAAAGACCAAGAGGCTGAAGTTTCTAGCACTGTGAGAGAGAATGTTAAGACATTTCTTAAAGTGGTGTTATAAAAGCAGAATGAAAACCAATCAACGCAACTGGAAAGTTAGGGGACGAAATGACATTAGGCAAATTGGTCATTTGGGGAATGGGTCATTCAGGAAATTGGTTATTTGGGCAATTTGTCATTTGAGGAATTAGTAGATTGACTATGTAATTTATCATCTACACTGGGATGATGTTGAGAGTGAAAGGGGTGCTATTAATAATGTTGCCTGGACAACTGATACAAGGTAGAACTGTCCTGGCAAACTGAGATGCAAGGTCATCTGCTTCCCAGCCTCCGGTCCAAACTGGCCTTTGGTGCCTGAGCGTGAGTCAGGCCGGACCCACCTGAGGGCAGCCGGGATTTCCTTGCCTCTGCGCCATGGCCCCTCAGCTGCATTTGAGGTGGAATGTGTGGACTGGAGAACACCATCTTCTAAGGACACAGAGCTCAGGGTAGTAGGCTGAGCTTTAGGGAGAGCTGTGACCTCGCGGATGGCGTCCACAGTAGTTATTACCTTTATGGATGACTTCCAGTTCTAGATCTTGAGGCCAAACTCCAATTTTCTAGTGCAGGCTAGACATCTCCTGCAGGCATTGCAAACCCAACAAGTCCCTCTACTAGGAAGAGTGTGGAGAGATATAACAAGACCTTTGGGACAGATTTCTTAATCTTATGTTTGTCAGCCTGAGAGGACTTTCTTCTGCCTCTTGCTTACTTAAAACCTACCTGCTTTTTAGAGCCCAGCTCAAATCTCGACTTTCTGGAATATTTTGAAATAGCCATGTATTTCTCTGTTATCTAAGCCACCAATTATTTATTAATAACACCATCCCAGACAGGTCATAAATAAGGCTTGTGGTCAGTACCATCCAGTTTGGAATTGCATTGTTTCCTAAATGTCTCTGAATATTTTTACCATAGCACTTAACACATTGCTAAGTAGATAACAGGGGCTCATTTGTTCATTAACTCATTTGGTGACAATGTATTGAGTGCCTTTTATGTATCAGGTACTATTCAATTTCTGAAATAGAGCAATTAATGAAACAAAGGGCTAATGTCCAAGAGTTTACATTTTAGTGGAGAAGGCAGGCTGTGAACAGGTAAGTAGATCCATAATTATAGATATTGATAAATGATGTGAAGAAAAGTAAATCTGCTCAGGTGACCCTGTGTTGTCTTGGAGTAATTATTAATAGTATCTCTTTTACTCCTAAGAAGTTTTGGATCTGGAAATTAATTGTTTCATAAGGTAAGCAAACAGAGAGTCAGGACAGAGCAGTTTGCTAGTGTAGCCAGAAAAGCCTCTTTTGAGTAGGGATGGAGCCATTTGGATGTCTGAGACAAGTGTATTGCAAGCAGTGGGAACAGCATGTACAGAGGTCCTGAGGCGGGAGTCATTCTTTAAATGACAATGTTTGCCTGCGGAAATGCAGAAAGGAGTCTATGTGGCTGGAACACAGTGAGTGTGGAAGACGCTTTTGTTTTGTAGGATAACTGGAGATGAGAGGGGAGAGAGAGCTAAAGGTCAGATCACAGAAGGCATTGTTTCCATTACGAGGCTTTGAACTGAAGGCTGATGAAATTTGACTTATATTTTAAAAAGATCACTTTGGCTGCTGTGTAGAAAAAATATCACTGGGACAAAACAGGTGACAGTGGAGGGACCAATACGGAGTTTAGTGCAGTGATCCAGACTAGAGAGAAGGGTTTAGTAAACACTTGTACATTTCTGTGGCCTGGTAGATACTTACTGACAACTAGAGAAAGAAAAAAAGAATTGATTTGGCCAAAATACTGCTCTGAAACATTCTTATCTTTTTTTTTTTTTTTGGTGCTGGGGATTGCTAGGCAAGCGCTCTAACCACTGAGCTAAATTCAGATACTCCTCAGGAAGGGAGCTGTTTGTGGTGTGTCGTCTGTAGACTGATGTCCATAGCATGGTAATGGCAATGGTTATGCACTGCTGGATTCCACCCTCCGGGCTAACAGCCTCTCAGTTTTGCTCTAGACTGGAGAGCTCCTGTCTGCCAGGAGAAGGCACATAAACTGGTGGCTCTGGGCTTTGATCGCTGTGTTTTGTAAGATCATGACTAAATTTGAGTCCAGTTGTGGGGAGGGAACCTGCCTGCTGTACCCTGGACCTACCCTGACTCGAGCTCTACCTGAGGCCTTGGTCCTCAGTGTTCCTGGATTTTTTTTATGTTAACGCATGTCTTCCCCACCAAGTCCATTTTTACTGACGATGTCAGGGTTGCTGTCTGTTGCTTGCAGCCAAGTTATTCTAGAAGTGGGACTTTGGAGAGTGACATGGTTCAAGAATTTGGAGGGAGGCCAGTACAGCACTGGCATTATTGACTGCTCGCTTTTGTTTTGTTAGGCTGCAAGTTTGCTGTGGATTTTCTGGAATGAGGAGCACTCAGGGATGAGACAGGAAGCTCTATTAGAGTAAAGGATTCCCATGCAGGACACTGAGACTGATGTATTTTTTGCTTTTCATTGGCAGATAATAATTGTACTGTACATATTTTGATCTGGGTGTACTCTCAGTGGGAAAGAGTAATAATACAGCCAGCATCTTGTTAGTCCAACTAGGGAGTAACAGCCATTAAAATAGCATCATTAACTATTACTGAGTAAATCAATGAATAGATTAATGAATGAGTTGAAGGCATCTGGAGTCCTAAATTCAGTCCCAACCCTGCCATTAACTTGTTAAGTGAGCCAGAGCAAACCTCTGGGTGTCGGTGTCTCCACTTGGGAAGCAGTTTGGTGATGTCTGCCTGGTAGAGTTCATGAGTTCTGACAGGACTCTGTATAAAGAAAGGTAAAGGTGAAAGGTGAGCAGATGAGAGCACACTGAAGACTCAGATGACTAGGAAAAGATTTGAGAAGGGGACAGATTCTTACCATGGACGAATTTGTACCCCAAATGGAGGGAGTGTAAAGATAATCTAGGTCAGTGGTGGAAAAGCTATGGCACTTGTGCCACAGTGGGCTGTTTGCATCGTTGAAAACTCTAAAAGATTTGCCATCACTGATCTAGGCTGACTTGTAGTCACCAAACTGTCATATTCCAAGTATGCAGTTTGGGAACCAAGTCTGACTGTAGAAAGATCAAAGGAAACTTGAGAAATAACAGGAGTGAGTCAGGTGTGGTGGCGTGTACCTGTAAAATCAGCACCCAGAGAAGCTGAGACAGGAGGATATCAAGTTGGAGACCAACCTGGGCAACTTAGTGAATTTTCAAGATCCTCTCTCAAAAGCATTAAAAGGGCAGCAGGGATGTAGTTCCTTGTGAAGGGCTTGGGTTTAATCCCAAGTAGCACAAAAATAAACAAAAAATCCCAAACGACAGCAACAACAAAACCAAAACTAGAACAGGAATGAGAGGCAATGGAAGGCAGCTTTGGAAATACGGCGGGCTCCTGCAGTGTGGGAGGCCTGGTTACTGGGCATCCAAGGCCTTCCTGGTTGGAGAACATGCAGGCCTGCTTTCATCACAGATTCGTCTCTGGCCTCTTCTACTGACATAGTCCGTTTTCTCTTGTTGTGACCGAATACCTAGTACTGGGTAGTGTAGAAAGAATAGAGGTTCACACAGCTCACTATTTTGGAGGCTGGCAGTTGAAGGGCACATCATGTGCACTCGCTGAGCATCTGGCGTGGGCTTCCCAGTGTCCCACACCATGTGGGGGTGTCACATGAGGAGATAAAGTAGCATGCCAGTGAGCACCCATTTCATAACAGAGTCATCCCCGTAATAGTGCATTAATCCAATTCACCCCCAAAGGTCCTGCCTCTCAAATACCATTAATATATAACTTTGGGGGTTATGTTTTCAATGCCTGAAATTTGGTGTTCGTATTCATAGCACCCACAGGTGACTTAATGTCACGTCTTATGTGTGTGCATGTAGATACTTGTTTTGAGCTTTGGCTCATTTCTGGCTATGGTTGGACTCAGTTTATTTGTTTTGTAACACACAGGCTCTGATGGTAGTGATGTGTGGCTTTGCTAAATCTGAAGCATCATCATATGAATGCATGGAAGTAGTAGTGTGCTGGTGGATGTGTGAAAAGCAGCTCTCTGGAAGAAAATCCCTCATTTGGTCATTTTCTGTGGTATAAATCTTTCCATTATGGCAAATTTCAAGGCACTGATGATTTAGCAGTCTGCTTGCAAAATTCTGATAATTTATGCTTCTGTGAGTGCACAATCACAGCTCACTCTGCTGGAAGGGACTGAAGGGAAGAGAGAGACTGGGTGGGAGTGGGCTGGGGAAGTGTGAGGATTAGATGTGTGTCTGATTACATGCATGCCTAATTTGTAGTGGACTTTTAAAGACTTCCCTCCCCTCCCCTCCCCCTCCTCTCCTCCCCTCCCGTGTCCCCCCTTTCCCTCCCCTTCTCTCCCCTACTCTTCCATTTCCTTCCCTTCCCTCCCTTCCTCTCCTTTTAAAGTTATAGACTATCTGGGGAAACAAGATTCATAAACGGAAAGCTAAAAATACAGGCTAGGAAAGAGTGTTTCACGATTAACACTGAATGGGACAGATGATAAACTCCTGGCACAGAGGGAGGAAGGTCACAGCCAGCTAGAAGGCCTGGCAAGGCTCCCTGGGGGGTTGGAGGGTGTAGCTAAGGTAAATGGTCCTTCGGGGCAGAGGAGTTGGACACTTTTACTGTTCCAGTGCTGTTCTGCTCCAGCGAGGTGGTCAGGTTTGGGTCAGAGAACGAGGGAGGATGGAGCTCAATCCTGGAGGTGAGGAGCATGCTTTCCAGGAAGCTGATTGGCGTGGATATCAATTGATTTGCCTGCTCCTCCTCCGTTCCTCTCCCTCCCTAATTCTCTGCTGGTGTGGTTTGGATGGGACTAACTCCGCCCCAGGATGCAGGGATGGGCATGCGATCGATGGCTCCCCAGTCATTGTATTAGGGAGATTGTGAAGCAGGACATACGCCCTAGATGAGTTCAATGGGTGTCTGTCCTGAGAATTGCTTCACCAAGATGTTTTAGGGCCGAAGTTACTGGTGGCCATGTTGCCGCATGGGGACATCTTGACTGAGATAAACTGAAACCAGTGGAAGCCAGAAATTTGTCTGGAGACGGACCGATTCCTGATGATGCCATCTAAATAGCTGTATCAAGCCATAACTGAAGCCTGCCCTTGGAGAAACTATTTTACAGTAATATTTAAAGTAGTGCTGGAAATGGCATGAGAAGTCAAGAGTGGGGAATTGGTGATAACTTGTGTTGCACTCTTTGATAGAATACAGTATAGCTATTAAAGAAGATATTGTAAATTGCAGTTAGGGCTGTTCGGGCTATATAAAAGCAGTCACAATATAATGGTGAACTAAAGGCCGAACCTATTTTTCCCACTACAGTTTGTAAAATCAATACAAGTAAGAGTCTAAAGATCAGGTATCAAAATATTTGCAATGTTTATCTTAAACGGTGCGATCGTTTTTCCTTTTTGTCTGTTTGTATTTTCTAATTTTACTATAACAGGTATTAAATAAGAATTAAAAATATATTATTTACATGGTATAGAACTATTACAAATACAAAAATGAATAAGAAGGGTGAGAGATGAGAGGGAGGCAACTTATCTGAAATTGATTTTCAACTCTTCTGCCCTCGTCTTCCTCCAGTAAGAAACTTAATAGCATGTGTGGTTCCAGAGCTGTGGAGGGTACCCGATGCCTTTGGCAGGAGCCCAGGGAACGCCCGACAACATCGTTCCTCTGTGTATGTGTGTGCTGGGGCAGGTGAAGGGCCTGCCTGCTTTAAGGCACTGCCGGCCTATTGCTGCAGTGACCTTGCCCAGCAGGGAAGGGAGCAGACCTGGGCCCAGCCAGCATGGTCCCTGGTGTGTGTGTGTGTGTGTGTGTGTGTGTGTGTGTGTGTCTGTGGTGTATGTGTGTTTGTGTGTGTGTGAGATGTGCCTCACTGCCCTGATCTGTGCTCCTCCTGGAAGGGCCCACTTGGGTTTCCACGTGGAGACCTGCCCCCTGGAAGTACTGACTGAATGGCTGAAACGAGTAGCTTTCTTTTGAGGGGAAGATCAAAATATTCTCCCTGCAGCCCCTATTAAGGAACTTTCGGGTGTTTTCTTGGTGGTCTTGAAAGAGCAGGTTCTAGGTAACTTATTTTAAAATAGAGGAAGATTAGGCCTGGGGAAGTGGAAGAGTGTGCCCTTGACGCACAGGAATCTAGGGTCGGCGTGGGTCGGAGCTGGGGAGGGGCCCTGAGGTGCTTCCCTGGGCACACTCCTGGAGCCCTCTGGGGTCATGCCTCAGGTGCCCTTTGTGTGCAGGTTCTGAGGGAGTGGTTTTCTGCACATCAGGAGCTGGACTTGCAGGCAGTCAGGTGGGAATCCACCTGCTTCGGGTACGAAGTTTCCTTGACTTTCCACACTTTCCTCTACAAGAGCCAAGAGAGAGCCTGGGGGCTGGAAGTGTGCCAGGTACGCACCTAAGCAGGAATGAAGAGTCCCCAGGTTCTGTTTGTCCTGGAAATTCCTCCTGTCCAGTCTCTGCCCTGACACGCTGAGCCTCACTACTTTATCTTGAGACCTTCAGGACTAATCTTATTATGCCCTCGATTGTAGTTTCCAGGGGTCACAAGAAGCATAGAACCCGATCGATTCTCTGGTTCCACTTCTATGGGGTCCCCACAGTAGACAAATTCGTAGAGACAGAAAGGTGGATGGTGGTTATCAGCGGCGTGTGTGGAGAGAGAGATGCAGAGCTGCTGAATGGTGCAGAGCGTTCGGTTTGCAAGTCTGGAGACGGGTTGTCCAGTAGCAAGAAGGTACTTAACACTCCTGAGCTGAGCATTAAAAATGGTTCAGAAGGTAATTTTTATATTATGTATACTGTACTATAATTAAACAATAAATATATATTTTTTATATATTTAAAAAATTTTAATGGTACCTTTTAGATGTACATAGTGATAACATTCATCATAGGGGATTTGTACCTGTACATGACATATATATATATATATATTTTTTTTTTGGTGCTGGAGATTGAACTCAGGACTTTGTGCTTGCAAGGCAAGCACTCTAACCACTGAGCTAAATCCCCAGCCCCTACATGACATATCTTGTTGCTGCTTTTTTTCCCATTCCCCTCCCCTCACCCCCTCCTCCCTCCCTATTTACAAAAGATTTGTTTCCATTTTTTCCTTCCATTTCTTATTTCTCTTGTCCCTCTGTTCCTTTCCCCCTCCCTTGTTCCCTTTCCCATTTAGACATTTTCTTCCCTTTCCCAATATAAAACATTTTAGTCTTTATTTACACTTTCAGTTTCTCACACGAGAGAAACAATGAGGTATTTAAACATGTGTGTCCAATTTATTTCTCTTAAGAGTGTGGGGTTCAAGATACATCCATTTACCTAGGATTATCTCAAGCTTATCATTCTTTATGGCAGAGTAGTACTCCATTGTATAAAAAAACCACATTTTCCTTATTCATTCTGCTGTTGATGGGCATTTGGGGTGTTTCCAAGATTTAGTGATTACAAACTGTGTTGCTGTAAACATGAGTGTGCATATATCGCTGCAGTATGATGCTTTTAATTCTTTTGGGAGGATACCAAGAAGGAGAATGGCCGGGTGAAATGGAATCTCTAGTCCTAGTTCCCTGAGGAAACTCCACACTGATTTCCATAGTAGTTGCACCAGTCTACATTCCCACCAACAGTGGAGAAGGGTTCCTTTTTCTCCACAGCCCCTCCAGCATTTGTTATTGGCTGATTTGTTGATAATAGCCATTCATTCTGCAGTGAGGTGGAATCTCAGGGTTGTTTTAATTTGCATATTTGTAATCCCAGCACTCTGGGAGACTGAGGCAGGAGAACTGCAAATTTGAGCCCAGCTAGGACACCTTAGCAATTTATTAAGACCCTGTTTCAAAATAAAAAAATAAAAAATGGGGTTGGGACTTACTTAGCTCAGTGTCAAGGCCCTGGGTTCAATCCTCAGTATTGGGGGAAAAAAGGCAATGCAAGACCCATGGTCATCCTTCATCCTCTGGTCACTCATCCCTACTTGTGGGATGACTAGACGGCATCCCACTTTTCACTCCAGCAGTCCTAGGCTTCTTGCCCTGGCTCTGTTTTTCTCTACAGTGCTTTTGAACCTCGGACTTTCTGCATATGTGATTTGTTCATTTGCCTCTCTCTCCCTTCTCAGCCAGACTACTCATTGCCTAAGAATGGGGACTTTTGTTTTGTTTTGCTTGGTGCTATAATCGCATTAGGAATGCCTGCCATATAGTAGGTGCCCAGTATGTAGGTTCTGATGGGCAGCTGGTTGATAATTTTGTGTGGCTCTGCAGAGAGGAACATGCAGTCTAAGACACAGCAAAGAAAGATAAGGAAAAGCATTGCCAACCCCACTGCCATCTCCCGATCTCACATAATTAGACATTGCCATCAGAAAATATCTTTGTGTGACACGTCTCATTTAAAAAATTTAAATTAACTATTTTAAAGTGTTTGTTCTGAAACATAGCTGGGAAAGAGTAGGGGAGGGCTTCTTTTTATGAGCCAGCCTATTTATTGCTGGCTAGATGTGTTTCCTTTTTGGGCTGCTGGGTGCTCCTTCTGCCACCCCATCTTTTTACTTAGTGACATTCCGTGGCTGGTTTCCACCCTCATTTTTCATTAACAATATCTTATAAACTCGTTTTCTTCCTTCACCCCCTCGAAGCCATCATTCAGTTGTCTGTTGTACATTCTAATGCTTTGAAAATTACTGCAATCATAGGTAATCCGAAGAATTCTACCTTATTAGCAGCACAACCAGGAGCTAATCAGAAATCTTCATTTGCTAATACAATTTACAGCCTTGGAGGAGCAATTGTTCTATCACCTGCTATCTTCCTTTTTCTCTGTGCTGTTTTTTTTCAGCCTGAATTCATTTGGTTTTTGTACGTTTAGCATCTGTTCCTTTGAGACAACTTGCTGCATCTCTACACATCTGCTTAGTCTATCTTGTCTGACTTGACCATCCATTTAATTATCTGGTTGGTTCCAACAAACACATTAAATCTTTTTTTTGTTTATTTGTTTGGCTGACACTGAACCGTGTGATCAATTTGATGAATAAATTCAGTCTTAACAGCCATCAGTGTTGACCTGCCCTGCATTCTGACTCAAAGAAATTTATCTTTTCTCCTCCCTTTTCTTCATTGCCTTCCCTTTTCTTTGTTTCATACTGATCTCAGAGGGAGCCGTGACTTTGAAGTCTGTAGTTTTCTTTAATAGTGGAACTATTGATATGCCCTAGATTACATTATAGACTCCTATTGCTTTCAGGGACCTCAAGGGTTTTCTTGTTTCTAGCCTTCTGCCTGGCAGAATTGAATGTGGCAGCATGAAAAAGGGTGTATGTACATGTATCTGTAATATGCTATATATGTTTGCTTTCATAAAAATATATTTTACCCTTGAATGCTACTAGTTCTAATATAATCAATTTAAGGCTGATAGTCCAATTAGTCTTATGCAATGTACTTGGTAAACTTTTTTGTTTTCCTCTCTTTTTAGAGCTGAGTATGACTTGTACTCAGAGATGTTCCATAATCTTTCCCTCATCCCTATCCCACTGTGATCCTTAAACTAGCTATTAGTAATTACAAGTCATAGTACATTAGCACTTTAGAGTTCTGAACGTGGAAATATTGGGAATCCTTCAAATGAACTCCCATCAATGGTGGTAGTATTCATTACAACTTCCTGTTTATAATTCTTCCATCTTCCCCTCTCTGCCCTAACACAGATCTCACAAAAGACTCATGCCCCACATGTATTCTTGGCATTTCTGAGCCTTTCTTTAATATGAAATATGTGTTATCCATTGTATCATGTATCATATCACAGGAATAAATACCTCAGGAGCCTGGCATTGTTGGATGTAAAGATGATTGCCTTAATGCATTTGGGCTGCTATAACAAAAAACCACAAACAGAGTAGCTTAGAAACAACAGAAATTCATTTCCCACAGTTCTCGAGGCCGGGAAATCTAAGGTCAAGGCACTGGCAAATTCTGGGCTGGCGGGGGAACATTTGTTCAAAGATGACGCCTTCTTGCCATGTCCTCACATGGTAGAAGGGAAGAGGCGGCTCTCTGGGGTCTCTATTATAAAGGTACTGGTTTTATTTATGATGGTTCTACCATCATGACTCGCTCATCTCCCCAAGTCCCTGTCTCCTGATGCCAGCACAATGATGATTAGGTTTCAGTGTATGAATTTTGGGTGGACACAAACATTCAGACTACAGCGTTACTTTTTTGAATAGTGTATTAGCCAACTTTCCTCAGTAAAGACACAAGACCTGACATCTGCAACTTAAAGGAGGAGAAGTTTATTTTGGCTAATGGTTTCAGAAGTTTAGTTCATGGTTGGCTCCAGAAGTGGCATAGTAGAAGGGCATGGTGGAAGACAGCTGCTCATCTCATGGTAGGCAGAAAGTAGAGAGGAGGAGGAGGAGGAGGTGGGGACAAGATTATACCCTTCTAGGTCATCCTCCAGTGCAACCCGATCAGGCCCTACTTCCTAACAGCATATGAGCTGATCAGTGGATTAATAATTCACAGATGAGTGTAGCACCCCTACAACCCAATCACCTTCCAAAGCTTCACCTCTGAAAACATGAGACTTTTGGGGGGTATTTTAGATATAAACCATAACCATAACTTAATTTGATTTAAGTACCAAAATCTTTTTGCCAAGGTTTTCTTAAATGTGCACAGGCAAATACTTCCAGAGATGAGTTTTGATTGTGTCAGGATTCTTGGTTGCAGGCAACAGAAACGGACTTGGGTTTATTAAGGATAGAGATACCCAGTCCCGGGGTTAAGTGTCCAGAAAAAAAATGGCCAAATCCTGGCCATGAGGCTCATCCTTTGAGGAGGGTACCACTACTGCAGTCATAGAGTACACTTATGTTTTGGAAGTTTGAAGGCTTTTTCCAGCTGTATTAAAATATAATTGACAAATAAAAACTGCATGTATTTATGGTGCATAACATGATGTTCAGATATAGGTATACATTTGAAAAAGTTAAATCAAGCTATGTAACCTATCTATCACCTCATACTTTTTTTGCAGTAAGAACATTTGTCTACTTTCCTAGCAATTTTCAAATATACAACACATTCTTATCAACTCTGGTCACTGTGCTATATAATAGATCTCTTGAAATTATTCATCCTGTGTGACTGATACTGTGTTCCCTTTGACTGGCATCTCCTCTTGTCTTCCCCACTCAACACCTGAGCATGGCAGCCCCAGTCTCCTCTCTGCTTCTGTGAGCTTTTTAGATTCCTGGCTTATTTCACTTAGCATAATGTCCTCCTGGTGCACTCATCTTGCAAATGACAGAATTCCTTTCTTATTAAATTAAATTAAAAATTTTTTTTTTTACCAAGAACAAGTATTGGTACATTGTATACATATTGATCACATTCATCATGGTTATTTTGTATCTTTACATGATGTATCTTGGTTTCCTTCCTCTTCCCCATCCCTCTTTTCCACTCCCACACCCTTCCCTATTTACAGCAGGTTTATTTACATTTTTCCATTTTTTCCCTTTTCCCTTTCTTTCCTTTTTCCCTTCCTTCTTTCCCTTCTGCTTTCTAGTTCTCCTCTCTTTTGAATATTTTCTTTCTTTTACATAATATCTATTATGCCACTTTGTCCTCATTTATACTTATGGTTTCTCTTATCAGAGAAACAATTCAATGTATACTCATGAGTGTCTGATTTATTTCACTTAAGAGTATGTTCTCAAGGTGCATCCATTTACCTACAAATGTCTCTAGTTTTCCTTTTTAATGGAAGAGTAGTACTCCATTGTTTAGAAAAACCACATCTTCTTTATCCATTCCTTTGTTGTTGGGCATTTGGGTTGTTTCTAAGACTTAGCTATTACGTATTGTGTTCCTATGGACATGGTTGTGCATACATCACTGTGGTATGATGTTTTCAGTTCTGGAAAGATACAAAGCAGAGCAATAGGTGGGTCAAATGGAACCACTAGTTGTAGTTTTTTGCAGAATCTCACTGATTTCCACAGTGGTTGGACCAGTCTACAGTCCCACGAACAGTGGAGGAGGGTACCTTTTTTCCCCACAGCCCTTTGTTGTTGGTTGATTTCTTGATAATAGCTGGAGTGAGATAGAATCTTAGCATTGTTTTGATTGGCATCTCTCAAATGACCAGTGATGTTGAATACTTTTTCATAAATTTATTTGCCATTTTTATTTCTTCATCTGAGAAATGTTTATTCATTTCAGATGCCAATTTTTGGATTAGGTCTTTAAATTTTGGGAGTTTGATTTTTATGAGTTCTTTATATAGTCTAGATGTTAGACCTTTGTCTGAGGGACAGCTGGCAAAATTTTTTTCCCTGTCTGTGGGTTTTTGTTCCACTTGATTGGTGATTTCTTTTGCTGTGCAAAAATCTTTTGGTCCTAAGCACTAATTCTTTGTATTATTTCCTGTGCAATCTGGGTTCTTTTGGTAAATTTTTTTCCTACCCCTATGTCTTTGAGAGTTCTTCCTATTCTATTCTCCAGTAGATTTAGTGCTTTTGTTTTAATGTTTAGATCTTTGACCCACTTTGATTTTAGTTTAGTACATGGTGAGAGACATGCATCTAGTTTTAGTTTTTGGCAGTGGCAAGCCAATTTTTTCAGCACCATTTGTTAAAGAGGCTATCTTTCTTCCAGCGAAGGTGTTTGACTCCTTTGTCGAAGATGAGATATTTGAGTGTGTTTGGAGTTGTTACTGCATCTTCTAATCTGTTCCATTGATCCTTGGGTCTATCTTTTTGCCAGTACTATGCTATTTTTTTTTTATCACAGTAGCTTTATAATATATTTTCAGGTCAGGGATTGTGATGCCCCCTGACTTGCCCCTGTTGCCCAGGATTAGATTGCTATTCTTGGTCTCTTCTGGTTCCAGATGAATTTCATGATTGCTTTTTCTAATTCTGTGAAGAATCTTAATGGTATTTTGATTGGAATTGCATTAAATAGGTATGGCAATTGAGGAAGTATGGCCATTTTCATTATGTTGGTTCTTCCTACCCAAGAACAGTTATCTTTCCATTTTCTGATATCCCTTTCAATTTCCTTTTTTAGAGTACTGTAGTTTTCAATTTAAAGACCTTTTACTTGCTTTGTTAGATAGATTCCTAAGTATTTCATTTTTTTGATGCAATTGTGAAAGTATATCTTCTGTTGTTTCTTCTTCATTGACTTTGTTATTGTATATAGGAATGCTATTGACTTTTGGGTGTTGAGTTTCTATACAGCTATGCAACTGAATTTAGTTATCAAATCTAGAAGTTTTTTGGTGGAATTTTTGGGCTGTTCTATGTAGAGTATCATGTCATTGCAAATAATGATAGTTTAAATTCTTCCTTTCCTATCTTTATTCCTTTTATTTCTTTCTCTTGCCTAATTGCTCTGGCTAATGTTTCTAGAACTATATTGAATAATAGTGGTGATAGTGGACATCCTTGTCTTGTTCCAGGTTTTAGTGTAAAAGCTTCCACACTAGTGGAAGCTTCCACACTTGTTTTAGTGTGATGTTGGCTGTTGGTTAGTCATAGATGGCTTTTATCAGATTGAGATATACACTGTCCCTAATTTCGGTAGAGTTTTTTTTTTTTAATCATTAATGGGTGTTGGATTTTATCGAATGCTTTTCCTGCATCTATTGAGATGATCATGTGATTTTTGTCTTTGACTCTTTTAATATGGTGTGTTACATATATTGATTGGCACATGTTGAACCATCCCTGCAACCCTGGGATGACTCCTACTTGGTTTTAGTGTATAATCTTCTTGGTAATTCATTGCATTCTGTTTGCCAATATCTTGTTGAGAATGTTTGCATCTATGTTTGTTAGGGAAATTGGCCTATAGTTCTCTTTTTTGGTTGGATCCTTTTCTGGTTTTAGTATCAGGGTAATGCTTGCTTCCAGGAATGATTTTGGAAGTACTGCTTCCTTTTCAATTTCATTAAAGAGTTTGAGGAGTAGTGGTATTAGGTCATCTCTGAATTTCTTGTGGAACTCATCTGTGAAGCCGTCAGGACTTGAGCTTTTCTTTTTGGTATGTTTTTAATTACCTCTTTGATTTCAATGGCTGACATTGGGTTATTTAGTATTTTTATCTCTTCTTAATTCACCTTTGGTAATTCATATGTTTCTAAGAATCTGTCCATTTCTTCAGTGTTTTCCATCTTGTTTGAGTATAAATTCTTGAAGTAAGTGCTGATGATCCTTTAGATTTCCATAGGGTTGGTTGTGACTTCACCCCTTTCATTTTTTATTGTGTGGATTTGGGTCTTTTCTTTCCTTTTTTTTTTTTTATAACATTGGCTAGGGGTTTGTCTATTTTATTTAATCTTTCAAAGAACCAACTCTTTGGTTCATTGGTTCTTTGTATCATTTTCTTAGTCTCAGTTGCATTAATTTCAGCTCTGATTTTAATACTTTCCTCTCTTGTACGAGATTTGGGTTTGATTTGTTCTTCTTTTTTGGGATGTTTGAGATTCAACATTAAGTCGTTTATTTGAGCTTGTTCTGTTTTCCTGCTCTGGGAGTTCAACACAGTGAATTTCCCTTGCAGCACTGCTTTCAATGTATCCCATAGGTTCTGGTATGTTATATTGGCATTATCATTTAACTGTATAAATTACTTAATCTCTTCTTTAATTTCTTCTGTGACCCAGCTGTTGTCCAGGAGGATATTATTTAGTTTCCATGTATTTTTTTTTGATTTCTGTTACCATTGAATTCCAGTTTCATTGCACCATGGTCTGATAGTATACATGGAATAATTTCAATTCCCTCACATTTACTTAAACATGCTTTATAAGCTAGTATGTGGTCTATTTTGGAGAACGTCCCATGTGCAGCTGGGAAGAATGTGTATTCTGCTGTTATGGGGTGGAACACTGTGTAGACATCTGCTAAGTCCATTTGTTCATTGATTTGGTTCAGCAAAATTTCCTGACTTCTGGGCTCTGGGCTTTGTTTACAACCCCAAAACACCATCCATATATCAAATTCACTAAGGTCTTGACTTTTGGCCTTTTTGGTATTTATCATGCTTCCCCCACATTGGTTATTTTTATAATTTTTATGGTTGGTAATAGATTTTTGTGGAAAGGAGATGGAGACTCAAAAGTATTATCCAAAATTAAAATGCTATATGTTATAGACATAGGTTTCATTTAGCTCCTCGCTGCAACACCATGTGAATTAAGTAAAGTAATTATCCTTTCTGAACTCCAAGGTCATCCTCTGAGAAGTGGGGGATAATTGTTTTGTGTAGCCTTTGAAATTTAAATGAGATAATATGTAACTGCCAGTTATATATAAATCAGCCAGTGAATGTTGGATCCATTCCTCCATGAAGTCTAATAATGTGCATCAACCTTGTCCCTCTTGTAGTGACTTCAAAATCTTTTTACTGTTTGTTATGGTTTATACCTAGGTGTCTCCCCAAAGCATCCTGTGCTCATAGATGGGGCTTTTGGGAGATGACTGGGTCATGGATGTGTGATACTTCTCCCTGGATCAGTCCACTGATGTGTTTATAGCTGGCGTGATGTTGGGAGGTGAAGCCTGGTGGGTCACTGAACGTGTGGCCTAGAAGGATATAAATCTCTCCTTCTGCCTTGATCCCTACCTGCTTTCTGCCTGCCCAGCCATGGACTATTTCTCCTCTGCCTTGCTGCCATACCTTGGAACCAACTGACTATATACTGAAACCTCTACCAACTGTGGGCTAAAAGAAACCTTTCATGTTTTAAGTTGTAGGTGTCAGATATTGTGTCTCGGTGATAAGGGAAATAACTAAGACGCTGTTACTAATGGAGGACCCTATCCAGAGCTCCATGGCCTTTCACTCCTGTGTGAGTCAAATGCTACTCTTGAAATCATAATGAACTCTTCAGCTATTTTTTCAAAACTTGAGGGGTTAGGGAATTACAGCTGCTTTGGAAGCATTCCAACATGGAAGCTCTGTACCAGACCAAACGAGATTCTGGCAAAGTACCTCCTCCAAGGAATTAGTTCTGGTTTTGGAGGACTAGCATGGGTATTTTGCTTTATATTATTTTCCTAAGTTGTATTTATTTCTTTATTTTGAAGTAATGCAATAATTTAAGAGAACACACTATCTTAGCTTATTTTATCCCCCCAAGACCATAGCTTTCTTCATTAGGATGTCTCATTTAAAAAGTATTATTTGTGCATTCTCTGCCAACCTCCCAAAAAATTCACTACTGGGCAGAGGAAGAGGTTGATAAATACAAAGTAATTTGTTCATAAAATTTATAAGCTGCTGGAAACAAGGCCCCAGGAAGAAAGTGCCAACTCAGCTTTAAGTAGGAGATAATAATCAAAACAGCAAATGTGTAAGTGTATTATGGTAAGAATAAATCAACTGGCAAGGCTCAATGTGAACAATATGGAAAAAACAACTAAGCGAAGAAATGTCAAATGAAGGATTATCTTTAGCCTTGAAGTATTGCTCAAATCATAAATTCAGCGCAGGGTTTCTGCTTTGCAAGACCTAAGGTTTTCTACTGAATAACAATCATAGCAGCACCACCACCAAAACAAAACAACAACAACACTGTTTGCTTCTCCACCAGCTTCTAGCAGTTTTGAGTGTAAGATTCAGGCTTTTTCCATGCACTCTTTTATTGCAGACTTAACCCTAAAAGAAGAGCTCCTGCCAGCTCTGCTTAGGGCTGGCAGTGTATAGTCTGTTAGATGTGAACTTGCCTCCTTAAGTAGTTTTCTTTTTCTTTTTTTTTAAATTTTAATTTACTGGTACATTTTAGATGTACATATTGATAACATTCATCATAGGGAATTTGTACCTGTACATGATATACCTTGTTGCTTCTTTTTTTCCCATTCCTCTCACCTTACTCCCTCCTCCCTCCCTATTTGCAAAAACTTTGTTTCCATTTTTTCCTTCCATTTCTTATTTCTCTTGTCCCTCTGTTCGTTTCCCCCTCCCTTGTTCCCTTTCTCATTTTTAAGTAGTTTTCCATAAAGAGTATTTGCTGATTTTTCTGTCTTGACCTCCTAAAGTAAATGTTTGATTGAACATGTGTGACTTCATTACAATAAAATAACTCCACTGCGCCTTTATAATTTATTCTGTGGCCCTACTTCTTTTCTGCCTCTGAATGAAAATAAGATTTATGCCAAATCATAGTACTTTTCTGACAACTTTTAGTTTATGGTAGCCCATCCTCTTAGGACAACCAGGTGGCATAATAAAGAATCAGTACATTTCATTAAAGGTTAATGTTTTTCTTTTTCCCCAGCTCAGGCCCAGTGAACACTAGCCCTTGGCATTGCATGAAAGGAGACCTGGTTGGCTTCCCTGGTGTGCATCATACTGTCCCTGCCTCATCTGAAAGTGAGATCATCTTGTTTTTGGCTCATAGGACAAAAGGAGAAGAATGAACTCAGGAGAGAATCCACCCGACCACTGCTGTGGGCAGACAGCAGCAGAACCTCGGGCTGGCAGCCATGTGAAGTCAACTCTTTTCTGGGGGGCTCTTTTTTGGGTTTTCTGGGTACTCTCACTTCTGGGGAATTCTCAATTACAATTCTCCACTAAATTCATTAGTTCTTCCTTCAAAAAGTACTCCAAATCTGAGCATTTTATGTGCCCCAAGCCACCATAAACTCACTCCCAGATCCCCATTCTGCCCCTTCCCCATGCATGACTGGTTCCCCTCCTTCTGCCCATGTTCCCTGGGGTCTTATGTATATAAGGTGGAGGGATTGTCTTAACATGGAGCTCAGATCATGGTATTGGTTCGTTCAGACTGTTTTGTGGTTTTTCATCTTGTTCAGGGTAGATCTCATATCCTCTGATGGATGGTAGGCCATGTGGTCAGACCTTCCCATCTGCACTGATCTCATCTCTCACCACTCACCAGGCTCCAGAGCACTGTGGACCTCCTTCTCCCTTGGCCTCCACTTTTGCTCTCCCCTCTACCTGGGATGCTGTCCTGCAGATATCCACACAGCTTATTCCCTTGTTTCCTTCGTCTTTGTGCGGATGTCTTGTCCTCCTCTTTTCTTTCCTCTTCATTCCTTTCTTTCCTTCTCCTCTTCCTTCTCTTTTTGTAGTACTAAGGATTGAACTCAGGGACTTCACATTGAGCTACATCCCCAGTCCTTTTATATTTTTTATTTGAGACAGGTTTTCACTTAGTCACTAAGTTGCCAAGGCTGGGCGTGAACTTGAAATCCTCTGGTCTCAGCCTCTTAAAGTACTAGAAATAGAGATATGTGCTGCCATGCCCAGTTGAAAATATTTATTTCTGAGTAAACTTTACCCTGAACACTCCATTGAAAACTGCAAACCCCCCTGTGTCCAACAGCTCCCTCTATTCTTCTGTGCTTTGTTATTATCCATACTTGTTATATTTGACATACTGCATATTTCATTCATATAATCCTTTGCTTCTTCTTTAGTATATATTTAATTTTTATCAATTGTTACTCATTGTTGTATCCTTAGCACTTAGGAATATGTTTGGCATGCAATAGGTACTCAATAATCTTTTAGAATCAATGAAGGATGACATTTTTTATGTTTTATTATAGTTCACCCGGATCCATTGCTGTATTAGGTCTCCTGTCACTGGAACAAAATTCCTGAAACCTGCAGTTTAAAGGAGGAGAGGGTGATTTTGGCTTGTAGTTTCAGTGGGTTTAGGCCATAGTCGACGGGCTCTAAATCAGAAACTGCATGGTAGAAGGTCATTGAAGAGTAAAGTCCCCACGAGTATTTCACTTTCGAAAGCTCCCTACTCGTCGAGTAGCTATCATCTCCTTTCCCCCCCTTTTCACCACTTTTAAATAAATTGTCCTCTAAATAAATCGTCTTCTCTTAATTAAAAAAAAAAAGAGTAAAGTTGCTCACCTCACCGGAAGCCAGGAAGCAGAGAGAGAGAGGGGAGGAGCTAGGAACAAGAATATACCCCTCTAGGTCATGTCCCCAGTGACCTGCCCTGTCTGGCTAGGTCTCACTTCTAAACATGAGACTTTTGAAAAACATTTTATTTATTTATTTTTAAAATTTTTATTTTAATAGTACATATTCGTAGTATATAGTGATTACATTCCTTGTGGGGAGTTGGTACATGCACATAACGTATCTTAATTCCTTTTTCATCCCCTTCCTTCCCTCCTCACTCCCACCATCTCTTGATCCCCTTCCCATTTGCAAAAGATTTATCTATTTCCTATTATCTATCTTTTATATTGCTCTTTATTTATATGTTGAATTTCTCATATAAGAGAAACAGTGTGATATTTAAATGTGTGTGTCTCATTTATTTCACTTAACGTTATAGATCCAAAGTGCATCCATTTTCCTTCAAATGATTCAAGTTTATTCAAGTATAAATGCCATACTTTCTTTATCCAATCATGTGTTGATGGACATATAGGCTGCTTCCAAGATATAGCTGTTATGAATTGTACTGCTGTTTTCATGAGCATGTGTTTATTACTGTAATGTGACATTATTACATTTTATTATCTTTAACTCTTTTGGAAAGATACGGAGAAGTGGAGTGGCTAGATTGAATGGAATTACTAGCTTTAGTTTTTTTTTAGGACTCCCCATATTATTTCCATAATGGTTGTACTAGTTTATATTCCAGGCAACAATGTTGAAGGGTTCCTTTTTTCCCACGAACTCACTAGCATTTGTTATTAATTGATTTCTTGATGAGACCCATTCTTTCTGGAGTAAGATATTATCTGTATCAGTCTATACTCACTAGAGGAACAGATTTAATATAAGATGTATACACACACACACACACACACACACACACACACACGCATGCATGCACATGGATTTACAAGGTAGGCTTCCAGTGACTGCCTGCAGAGTCAGGTATGCAAGAGTGTAAAAGGGCTGTCTGTGCACTGGAGATCTGAAGGATCCAATCAAAGGTCAGAAACCTGGATCTCACTGCAGAATCCCTTTTGGGTCTGTATCAGGAAGCTGAAGGGTCTGTACTGGAAGCCTGGATGGAGATGGATGTCCAAAGACGATGGCAAAGACTGGCACTCCTCCAAAGAAACAGAAGTGAAACTTCCTTTTTCTTTCCCTTTTTATTCCATCTAGGCTACAAGCCTATTGGTTCGTTCCACCTACACCCAGAATAGATCTTCCCTCTTCAGTTAAGTCCATCATTCAGACACACCCAGAAGTATGCTAAACCAATCCAGGCATTTCTATCTCAAGTTGACACCATAGTTAGCTCCTGGTGTCACAGTATCTCAGTGTTGTTTAACTTGCATTTCTCTAATGACCAGAGATGTTGAACATTTTTAATGTATTTATTGGCCATCTGTACTTCTTCTGAGAATATTCTATTCATTTCAGTTGTCCGTTTTTGGATTGGGTCTTTTATTTTGGGAGGAGTCTAAGTTTTTGGAGTTCTTTATATTTTCTAGATATTAGTTCTCTGAAGAATAGCAGTCAAAAACTTTTCCCCATTCTATGGGTTGTCTTTTCACTCTGTTGGTTGTTTCCTTTGTTGTGCAGAGGGTTTTCAATCCAATGTGATACCATTTGTTGATTCTTGATGTTATTTCTCCTACAATTGGGGCTCTGTCCAGAAAGTTCTTGCTTATGCCTTCACCTTCAAGAGTTTTACCTATTTTATCTTCCAGCAGATTAAGTAGTTCTGTTTTACCATTTAGAATTTTGATCCATTTTGATTTTAGTTTAGTAGATGGTGAGAGAGATGGGTCTAGTGTTAATATTTTTCAGATAGATGGCCAATTTTCCCAACGTCATTTTTTAAAGGGGCTGTTTTCCCTCCAGTGTATGATATCTTGTTGAAGATTTTTGCATCTATATTCATTAAAGAGATTGGTCTATAGTTCACTTTTTAAGTTGAATCCTTGTCTGATATTGGGCTTTTCTTGGGGCTAGTGCTCCTATCTTAGTTTGTTATTTCTCTGTGGAACAGCTAGTTCTCTAGAGTTTACCTTCTGTCCTGAGGCATTGGCCTTATCCACAATTGGGTTGGTTGGTTGATGCATCTGCTGCTGCATGCCAAGGAGAAATAAAATATTGAGTGGTCTTGGAGTTGGCAAGTGGCTGCAGCCAGGGTGTAGAATTGGCTGAGTGTGCATCCCATCCATGGTATGTGGGGTGTGACTTCTATCCACAGTGTGCTGGGTTGGGGTCTGTCCACAACTGGGGACTACTTCTGATCTAACCATAACATTCTGACCAGGATCTCCCATCAGTCTCTGCTTACAGAATTCTCAGGGTTCTCTAGCTGGTACCTCTAAACCTTTCCAAACTCCTCCCACAAATCACTTCCAAAGGCTTCCAAACTGCATGATCCAATATAGTCACAATAACGACCCCACTTTCAGTATCAATTTTCTGTATTAGTCAGCTTTCCTGTCACTGTCACAAAATACCCAACACTTACAACTTAATGGAGACGAGGCCTATTTTGGCCTACAGTCTACAAAATAGAGACCAGGTCCCAGGTTCCGAGCCTGTAATAAAAATTTTAATGGCCCGGTAGTCACATAGAAACATAGATATCTTTATTTAGTGTATTCTTTGACCCTTGCTATACTTAAAATAGGAGGAAATTGAGTTTCTTACTGAGAAAACAGGAGTCTATATGCTCTTAAGCGCTACCTTTTCTACTTGGGTTAACACCTCTGGACAAATGGAGATTAATATTAAATATAAAAGCCTTATGCCAAATGCCACCCAAGTTTGTCTGACTTCCAGAACTTTTTGAAACCAATATTTTACTTTTAATTTTTGGCCCTTTCTTGCTTAACGTAGTTATAAAATGAAGCTTACAAGTCAATGATTTGCTAATGTTCTTGACCTCTTTTCCAGAGTATCAGAAGAATGATGGTTCATCAAATATGAAAACCTGTCCTCCTTTGTTGCCTTTATATTAGTCGGAGTGAGACTTTTGATCCTGGCTAGGGAGGGTCAGTGCCCCTCGCCAGCCTCAAGCAGCTATAAGATGATGGACCTTTGGTCCCTCTGCATCCCTGCAGAACAAGGGCTCAAAGTTTAGTGTGTGTGTGTGTGTGTGTGTGTGTGTGTGTGTGTGTGTAGGAGTAGGATAGAAGATATAAAGATAGGTAGAAGGGAGACAAGGAAAACCATAAATCTAAAAATTGTTCTTTTAAGCATATCATAAGTCTATAAATTAGCTTAGTTGATAAAGTAAAGGGCAGGAACCTGATCTTAAAGGAACAACTGAGCATGGTGGTGCATGCCTGTAATCCCAGCACTTGGGAGGCTGAGGCAGGAGGATTTCTGCAAGTTTGAGGCCAGGCTGGGCTACAAAGTGAGTTCAAGACCAGCCTGAACTATGTGGAGAGACCCTGTCTCAGAAGCAAAAAAAAGGTAAAGGAACAGTGTGAGAAAGTTCGAAGAATGCTTTTAGACAAAACATCTTAGGCCACCCATCTTAAAAAGATAGACCAAGGTCATGCCTTTCACCTGTACAATGGGCCACAATCATTCAGGAGGGGGGCTGTACTTTTCTCCTATAAACCAAGATGGAACTTCCCATAGATTCACAAGTTCTGGCACCAAAAACACATAAATAGTCCCAGCTTAAGATTATGATGCACCTCTCTCTGGCGGGCCTGCACTCTATTTCTTTGAGTGTGTACTTTTAAAATTCTGCCTAGTAAATTCCTTTATACCTCATAAAAATTATTATCCTTCTCTTTAGGCTCTTAAAAATGAGGTTTTAGTTATTTTGTGTTCCCTGCATCTCTAATTTAGTGCCTGGCACAAAGTAAGTTCTTAATAAATATTTATTGACTACATTAAAGAATTAAGGAATTAAGAAAGAATTTTGGAGAAATGGAAAAAAGAAATGGGCAGACATTTTAGAATAAGGGAAGGAGATTGGGGAAGGGGACTGGAGAAGGGGGGAAGAGAAAAGATGGGGGAAGGGGATTAGAAATGACTGAGATATGATTTTATATATATATGTATATAATCCCTCCAAATGAATGCAAGTTTCATGTATTACAAACATACACCAGTTAAATTTTTTAAAAAAATAAATGAAGTGACTATGTAAATATCATAGAAGATAGGGGAGAAGAAAGTTTTAAGAAAAGCAAAGAGGTCAGATGTTACAGGGAGAGGGACTGATGGGATCCAGGATGGGGTGGGGGGGGCTGGGCATCTCTGAGCAGCAGAGAGCAGTACACGCGTTGCAATGGGTGCGGACAGTGGGATTTGGAGTATTCTGTCCAGAAGATGCTTGTGAGGGAATAAAATGGAATTTAGCTTGGGATGAAATTGGCTGGGGAATATATGTGCATATTATATACATTAGTACATGGGAGAATTGAAGATGTGTGTAGGCCGAACATCTATCCAGTGGAGTCAGAGATTAAAGATTCAAGGGATAGATGATGGAACGGGACATGGGGAGGGATTGGAGGAGGTAGGATCAAGAGAATGAGGGGAAAGCCAGTCCTGGAAAGAAGTACAGACCCCCCTTCCCCTAGGTAGGGCCCCTGCATGGATATACAGGCCTGGCCAGAGGGAGGGAGAGAGGACAGCACCCACCTACGTGCTTACCTACCTATCTGTCCATTCGTTTGTGTCCCTCTACCCAGTTACTCATCCATCCATCTGCCCATCCATCCTTTCCACCTGTGTGTTCCGCCACCTGACATCCCATTTCCTTAGAACCCAGCCTCGTCTTCATCCTTCTGACTGATGGGAAAGCATGCGGGGATCTGAGGGAGGCCAAGTAAGAGAACTTTTCTCAAGGCATTTGCAATCTTCCCTGGCAAGCTCGGAGGTTTGTGTCTTTTGAACTGCCCTATACAGGGGTGTTTCTACCCTGAAATCACTTTGAGGTCAGTTATAAACACTTCAAGATGAGAAGCAACATACTTATATTTAGAACCTTATTCTTTTTAAAGTACTTTAAATTCAAAACCTCCCAGCTAATTTACTTCCACATAGTTTTCTTGCAGAGCAGGCAAGGAGATTGTAGGTGAATAATTTCCACCTTTCTCCTGATAGCCAGTAAAACTGAGAAATGCCTCCCTACCCCATAATTACCATTTCTATTTATGGACAATAGAAGGGAAAAAAGTAAAGAGTAAGTGGAAAAAATGAAAAAATAAATCCACCCCGACTTGACACTCTGTCCAGTTAATGAACCCTATAGGAGGAGCCCATTAACACTGCCACCATTTTTAATGATGGAGTAACTCAGTATGTTCACTCATTCGGGATATTTATTGATTATTAATTACCCCCACATGGTATTCAAGCTATGAGTGTCATTACCCAGAGTCTGTCTCTCCTTGCTAGCCCAGCATCTTGGAGGTTTCCTGAGTTACCCTTGGATAGGTGAGGCTCCCAGACAGAGCTCTGTGTCACTTGGAACCATTCTGGTAAAGTCCCGCTTAGCCTCAGGCTTGGATAGCTAGTGCTCTGCGCCTGCTTTTAAGTGTGATAGTTAAAGGTGTTACGATAATGCCACTATAATCATGCTCATATTCGCAGAGGGGACATGGGAAACATTACAGGGATTGATTTGTTTCAGGGACTCGGGACATTCTTGCTGTCTTTGTCTTCGAATCTGTGCTAGGAGAAAATTCAAAAGTAATGAGGGCTGCTAACTGTATCAGAGACCTGAGGAAGAGATGGGCTATCAGAGGCCCAGAGTTTAAGCTGCTGATAAATCAGGCTGGAAATTTGGAACCCGGGACTTCCTTGGGGAAGTACACTCTTGTTCCCAGATGTGGAAGAGTTACTGCAATAGGATGACCTTAAAGAGGGGACAACCTCTGACAAGACTTAAGACTCGTGTGTATGGAGCTTTACAAAGCAAGATCTCTAGTCTCCTGATTGAGTATTTGCTCTCGTTCGACTTTGCCCAAGGTGTCCCAGAGGGGCCTCTTGAGATGGAAGATGGAATTGGCCTTTGTTAGGGGTATTCTCTCTCCTTTTCTCTCTTCACATTGTGCAAGTATTATCATTATTTTTTCTGGTTAAAAGTATAATATTTACTGATTAAAAATACTAAAAACTTTAGACAAAAATGGAAAATGAGAGTCCCCTTAATTCTATCTCACAGATAGAATTGTAATTTGTCATGTGCTTTCCCAAAAGTTTTTCTATGTATCTGTTAACATGTATCAGACATGTGTATCTTTTAGATAAATTCAACTATACTTTAACTTAAAGTATTTCACGGATATCTTTCTATACTCATACATGCAGAGTTACTTATTCTTTTTGGATGCTTAGGAGTATATGGTTATATGACTATGGCACAATTTATTTAAATAATCATTTAATTCAAAACTTATAAACAGTGCTCTCTTCAGCAGCACATATACTTAAAAAAACTTATAAACAGTTCTATAAGAAGAAATCATGTACATTAATTCTTTCCCTTTTGCTTAATTATTTCCTTTGGATGAACTATGGCTAGCAAAAGCTACATGAAGAGAACATTTATGTAACATTTTAAATTATCTAACTGAAAAGCTGACTGGTAGAATACTTATACCTTCACCAACTTTATCTATTATTAGTCTGCTTTACCTACATTAATCTGAAAGAAAGTAGTATTTCATTATTATTCTACTTTATATGTCTTTATTAATCAGGCTGAAAGAGTATCTTTTCAAATGTTTTGTGGCAATTTGTATTTCTTTGTTCAAAATTGCCTTGTTTAAGATTCTTTACTTATTTTGGAAGAAAGATTGATTACTTGTTCTTTTTAAAAAGAGCTGATTATAAGAACTCTTCATAAAATAGAGTAACTCTTTTACTACTCTATAAGTATTGTATTTTTTTCTCCAAGGTATATTTGATTGCTGCTGTTATGTTTTTATTCACTCATTCATTTATTTTTCACCAAGTATTCAATCAGAGACAACCTAATTGTTTCTGGGTTGTCTCTTTACATTCTTTTTAATATAGGGCAATCCCTCTAAATTTTTTTCCCAGATATGGTAGTACTGACTTTTTAAAGAAACTGCTACTAAATTTCAAAAACGGCTCTATATTATGTTAGAGAAATGTTCTTCTATTCCTAATTTTCCCATGGGTTTAACCCAGAGTAGATTAGAATTTTATAAACTGAATTCTGTACATTTATAAAAAAATTATTGCTTGGTATTTTAACCTACTTTAAATTGGTTGATTTTTCTCATGTTGAACCACCCTTGAATTCCTGAAATAAATCCTGGCTAAAGAGGCTGTGGAATTGTTTTCATTTGTTGTTGGTCCTATTTGTTAGTATTGTATTTAGGGTATTTGCATATGTAGATATGCATAAATAAATTTGATTTGTAGGTTACTTGTTCACAATCTTGGTCAGTTTTTCTTCTCAAGGTTATACCAACTTGTGAAACAAGTTCTTGGAAATGTTATTAGGCTTTCTTATAAAGTCAACATCTGGAAATTTTGGGGAGTGTTCATGTTGCTAATTCCTTCAATTTCTATTTTTTTTAATTCAAAACTTTTATATTTAAATTGTTTTCCTTTTGGTTTTCTCATTATTGGCATAAAATTATAAGTATTTTATTCAAATTATAAGTATTTTATTCAAAATAATCTCTTCTTTATTTGTAGTTATATTTACTTTTTCATTTCTGATGTTCTCAAACATTTCCTACCTTTCATCAAATTTGTTAAACATCTCCTAATCTGTGTTTTTAAAGAAATAGCTCTTGGTTTTACTCAGTAGTTCCAGATATTTTAAACTTTCTGATTCATTTATTTCTTTTGTTGTTGTTTTTCTAGCTTCTGAATATAATGCTCCAAAAAATACTTATTTTCAACATTTCTTGTTGTAGGGGAAACTTATTTAAGGATTTGAACTTTTTCTTTGTAGATGTTGGCTATGTCCCTTAGAATTTTCCATTTAGTATTTCAACATATATTAATTTCAAAATAGTTTATACGTTTTTATTTTCTCTTTGACACGAGTTATTTAGAAGAGTGGTGTTTCGGATTTAATTGCATTTTAATCTGTGAGTAGATCCTGTAAAAGTTTGACTTTTAGAAACTCACTGAGGCATTTTTCATGGCCTATTAAATGATTTCTCTCTATATACATTTTAAGTAAATGTTTCATAGACATTTGAAAAGGATGTATCCTCTTCCCTTTTTAAAGAAATCATGATTTGCTACGAAGTCAAGTTTATAATATGCATTATTTACACATCTTATATTTATTCCTTGTCACTTTGCTATAACACAATTAGGGGACGATTCGTTAACTTTCCCCACTATACCTAAGGGTCTGGCATTTTTTTTTTTCTATTTCTAGAACTTCTTTTTACTTCTTGAAGAGTACAGTGAAAGAGCGAAGAGCCGTGAAGTTGGCTTCAGGCTGCCTGGTTTGAATATGGGCTCCATCCTCACCAGCCGACAGACCCTGGACAGGCTTCCTGTGCTGTAAACTCACATCATCTCCTTTATAGGCTTCTTGGGAGGATGATGTGAGTTGGTGCAAAACTGTGCCTGATGTATGGTGAGTGCTTTATCACTTGTTACATATCTGTTGCTATGATATTCAAAGTGAAAGGGCTTGTGGGTGCTGTACCTTTTGACAAATTCACTGTTTACTTTCTTTGTCCCGCGTAGAGCTTTTTGCCTGAATTTTCTATGTGCTAATATTAATATTGTTATCTTACTGTTCTTGTTTGTATTTGCCTGGTATCTTGGTCCATTTGGGCTGCTGTAACACAATACAGTTAACTCTCAGTTATCCGCGGGGAGTTGTTTCCAAGAGTCTCCAGGATATCAAAGTCTGCAGTCTCACGTCTCTTCCATAAAAATATGCAGTGTTTGCACACAGCCTACA
This sequence comes from Hystrix cristata, assembly GCA_004026905.1. Classification (NCBI taxonomy): domain Eukaryota; kingdom Metazoa; phylum Chordata; class Mammalia; order Rodentia; family Hystricidae; genus Hystrix; species Hystrix cristata. Next base: position 53,509 of record PVJO010002384.1, on the reverse strand, counting down.
TAATCCTTCTGCATCCTTTTAATCATCTCTAGATGCCTTTTAATGCCTAATACAATGTAAATAGTTGTTACACTGTATTATTTAGGGAATAATGTTAAAAAAATACAAGCTTACATCTATTCGGTACTGACTCATCTTTTCCTGAATGTTTTCAATTGTTGGGTAGTTGAATCCATGGACGAAGGACTCTCACAGAGGGCTGATGGTACTATAAATTAGGTGGCTTATATTTAATCCTTATTTACTTGTCGATAACTGACAAATTTGTATTTATTGTGTACAGCATGATGTTTTGCAATATATATACACATTGTGAAATAGCTAAGTCAAGCTAATTAACATAACATGTCTTCAATCCTTGTCTGCTTTGTGTCGAGACGCTGGGGCTTCTAAGCAGTAGAAGTTCCCCCAGTTCTGCGGGTGGGAACTCCGGAATCAGGGCGCTGACAGAGGTGTCTGCTGAAGTCCCGGTAACTGGGCACGGACAGCTGTGCTTTCAGAGTCCTCACAAGGTGGAGGCAGACGAGCTCCCTCAGGCCTCTTTTATGAGGACACTGATCTCACTCACCATCTAATCACCCTTTAGGCCCCTCCCAGTATAATGTTGGAGATCAGGTTTTCATCACATGAATTTGGGGGAGAAGGAAACACTCAAACCTACTCTTTCTTAGGGCATCCGGTTTGTTTTTAAATTTTTTGTGTTACTTATTGCATATAGTGTAGCTTACTTAAAAAAAACTGAATCTGAAAATTTTTGTCTTTTAATAAGGAAACAGCCTTTTTACAATCGTTGGTATTACTGATATTCCTATTATATTTGTGTGTGTTTCTAGTTGGATGTGTTTCTCGCTCTCTTGTCAAGGTTGGACTGTTGCTCCAATGACCTTCTAGTACTAGTAGCTAAGTTTGGATCTTTCTTGTGTCCTGCTGCTTCAAGGAAAGAGAAACCAGAAACTAGTCAGGGGCATGGTGTCTGTGCCCACGCTATTTTTGGAATCCTCGAATAGAGTTTTCTTATAACTATCATTCAGGTTTTCAATGAAACTTTAAAAAAAGAACTTAAAGAAAAATTAAAACCGTGTGTCTTGCTAGACATTTCTAAAATCTCTTGCTCCATTTAACTCTCACAACAACCCCAAGAAATAGGTATAGGAAGACTAAAGGCACCAGGGAGTTCTCCTGAGGAATTAAAGACAATTTGTAGTATGTGAACTCATTCCCTTCCTATCATGCGTGCAGGGATACGAAGTAGGCTCCAAATTATGCTCCTGCCTTGATTTTCACTGAGTTTCTCAGGAATAGGTTGCCAAAGCTATTTAGAACAGTGGGCCTTCTTATTGTGGCTCACCCATTCTTTCGTACTAGTTTTGAGTTTCCACTCCTAGTTGATTGTTCTGGATCGGATCATCCAGAGTCTAGTAGTTTTTCTTTTGCTGCCAGAGTTTAAAAAAGAGCTTTACTTCAGTAGTGTGTGCTACATCAAGTGGTTCATCTTGTTGGTCTCTTCTTTAGGACCTGGGTTAGGAGTGGGGCCATCTGCCCTGGCTGGTGTTGCAGGATGCTGGAAAGGGTGGATTTGAGCCTGACCCATCTTTGTGTCTCTAGGGCCTGGAAAAATGCCCAGCTTATAGTAGGTTCTGGCTCTTAAAATTACCTGCGCTCAGAGGGGGAAAATAGTCTTACATTAATGATTGAGTTATGAGGCTTAGAGTAGACATGCATTATCTTAAAATTATGCTCTCTATAACCCCTGCAGTACTATATATAAACAATAAAAATACAACGTGTTTATTACTCTTCCAAGAGCTTACTCTGGGCTCAGGGAGTCTGTGCTTTCAGTGGGAGAGGTCTGTGTCACCACTGGAGGGTGGAGTAACATTGATGTGTGAATGACCACTTGCATTGGTAATGCCAATGAGGATAGCCAGTCAATAAAAGTGCTACTGAGCCAGCTGCTGGGGAGACAGATAACCCTGATCTCACTGGGGTTCCATATTTGAGAGGAAAAAAAAACCACCAAGAAAACAAAACAACAACCCAAATGAAAACTCCCAGCTTACATCAGGGAAACACTGCAACAGCGCTTTAATGAGATCCCTGGGTGAATAAGTTTTGTATACAGGCCTGTTTGACTTCCACAGATATCTGGCTAGACCTTGATTGATTGCCAGACTTTTTAAGTAGCATTGATTTTTTACGGTTGCAACACTGGGATGATGAGGTCATTGTATTTTGCCATGTTATTGAAATTCTTGTTAAAGCAACCTAGAGGTTTTAAGAACATCTAGGCAGTGACTTCTGCACTAGGCTTGAGAGATGGGAAAGTGGAGGTAAATAAGATGATAAAAGGCAACAACAACACAAACAAAAAAACCTCAAAGATTCCTTTCTAGTTGTGAGGAAGAATTTCAGATTTATAATGATAGTTGATAGCTATGAATTGTAGCTTATCATTTCTTTTCGTGAATAGTTATTATTTATTGAGCATACCAGTAGTTCCATATGGTACAGGAGCTATATCGTACGCCCTAGATACATATGAGCTTTTTATCCCTGTTACAGTGTTGTAAGGTGAGTGTTACTTTATAGATGAGTAAACTAAATCTCAGAGAAGTAGGGTAGCTTGCTCGTGGTTGTTTAACTAGTCAGTGAAAGAGGTAGGTTTTACATCAGGCTGTGCCCAGCTCCAAAGCCCATGAGTTTAACTGAACTGCTAGTTACTGTATGATGGCCATGTGCATAGTTTGAGGTTCCTTTTGAGAGGGATCAGACAGCAGTGTTTGAGCCTGCAGTGTGAGTAATGACCCTTCTCCACATTGTGGGGAAGTTGTACAAAGCTCAGCACCTTAGGATGCATCATCTTGACCTTGTCCACTTGAAGAGAGTGGTCACCCAGACCTCCATTCCACTTGAGTAAGGCGGTGCCCAGGAGGTGGCCAGACAGAGCTGAGCACATCTTGGGATTCCTCCAGCTACCACCTATTGATCAGAGGCTGCTAGAAGCTTTAATCCGATTAGAGTCTATAAAACTTGTTTCCATCTCTGGCGCCTGACTCAGGTTTCAGAGCAAGGGGAAAAGGTATGACATCACCTCTGCTCGCATCTGGGCTGGGCGGCTAATGAAATTATGCGAGGGGTTTGAAGAGCATTAAAGTCGATGTTTGATCCTTATTATTATTAAGAGTACTTTGAAATTTACTGCACTATGAGGCAGTTTTGAACGCATCATTTTTCATAGGTGTATTCATTGCTCTGGATTTTAGCGCTTAATCTGTGGGATATGGAGAGTGCTAGCTGCACAGAGAATCCATTCTGAGATCCGCAGGATGAAAGTGCATGGAGCTCTTCTGCCGGAGAGAGAAGGTGCTGAGATTTTTCCATAATGAGGCATTACTTTTGCCATTAATATCAGCAGTAGTCTTTTTTAAAAGTTTAAATCATTAGTTTGCAAAAAAAGAACTCAGTTCAGGTCACCAGCCACTTACAGATCGTGAGCTAGCACTGGGAGCACCGTAATCAGGCAAAGGACCATGTCTGTCTTATTCATCAGTGTAGCTCTAGGGCCCAGCTAAATGTCAAGCAGGCAGAAATTATTTTCTTTTTAAATCATTCAGTCAGTCAGTCAGTCTGTCTGTGTGTCTATCCATCTTTCTATCATCTATATTAAATGTGTATATACATGTAGTGTTACATGTGTGGCCCTTAACTGTACAACTCAGTGAAATTATATACATACATATATAGTAATATACTGCACACTGATCAGTCATCACTCAAATCTAAAGAGAGAAACCATTTCCTGCAACTCAGAAAGCTCTCCCAGCCCCCTCACATTCCCCCAACAGAGGCAATCACTATTTTGACTTCTATATCGATGAGTTAGTTCTGTTTATATCCAGTGTAAATTCACGAAAGTTGAATACACATTGAAGGAAAAGATACAATATGTTGTCTTTTATATCTGTCTTCTTTTGTTCAACTTTGTGCCTGTGAAACTCATTCATGTTGTTCTTCTATGATGGATATTTGAGTTCCTTCTAATTTTTAGGTGTTATAAACAAAACCGATATGAACATCCTTGAAAATATCATTTGATGGATTTTCTGTTTCTCTTGGGCATATATGTAGAACTGGAATTGCTGTGTCATTTAAAATACTTTAGAATTTTCCATTTGTTATCACTGAGTTACTTTCCACTCAGAACAGGTGGGGTGTTTTTGAATAAAGTGTTAGAAAATCATGATCATTTGAAGACAGCATTAGTGATATGCTAGCCACAAATCATCTCTCCTGAAGACAGCTGAAATTCTGTCGTGTATGCTCATGCTCAATACAAGTTTTACAGGATTTCTGAAAGAGTGGCTGCCAGACTTCTTAACGGAATACTGTATTACAGAGTCAGTAAGCACTATTAATACTTTCAAGTTAGAAACTACTGCTGCCTCCCTTACTAGGTTATTGGTAAGTAGCATAATGTTGTGGTGAAGACAAAACTACTGGAAAAAGTGTCATTTGCTGTCCACGTGGAAGGAAGACTTGTATTTCTGGAGCTGTCCTTGGCAATGGTAAGGACTCTCCAGATGACCAAGGTCCACTCGGAGGATCACTGAACTGAAGTGGAAGAAGACACAGAAAGATTTCTGAGCAACATGCTGAAGCTATGGCTAGAGGTGGATGTATGTTGGGATTCAGTGTCCTGTATGTAGCATCTCTGTTTCCTTCTGGAGTTCTGAATCAATTAAGAGATAATACAGAAGTCAGACAGATACAGATACAAATGTCACTGTGGTTACTGATAAAGCTGAAAACGCAGCACTCTGGAATGAGACGGACTCACACAGGCAGCAGCCCGGACAGCCAGCCTTTCCAGCAGTGGAGGAGGGCGGCCGTCACTGCAGGCCGAGCAGCATGAGTTCCCTGTGGGCTGCTTGCTGCCATGAGCGAGGGAAAGAGCTCCCATCTCCTCTGGGGAGGAGTGAGTGTTAGCCCAGGGAGGCCAGGAGTCCTGCGATTGCAGAGCTGCCTCCAATTGCAAGGAGACAAGAGGCTTTAGGGAGAAGCCTTTCCCACCTCTACAAAGTGTATTCACTCTCTATGCTCTGGGAGCCATATAGGCCAGCTTCGTAGTAGCTGGGATGAAAACCCTCACATTCCCAATTGAAAGGAAGAAAGATTTATTTGGGTCACACTTTCAGAGGTTTCAGTCCATAAGTAGCTTGCTCTGGGGCAGGAGCATCATGGCAGAAGGGTCTGCTCCACTCATGGCATCTGGGAAGCCGAGAGAAGGGAAAGAGCCAGAGAGGCAGGGGCCCGGGACCAGATGTAACCCCCAAGGTCATGCCCCTTGATGCACCCAGAATGTGCTGTACTAATCTCCCAGGCATCTCTCAAGCCAATCAATTTGATAATCAAGATTAACCGTAGCAGAAGTACAAAGAACAGGTGCCCCTATCCAGGGATAGAGAAGGCGCACTGAAGAAGACAAGGCCTGAGACTTGCAGGAAGCCAAGGGGAGCCCTGTAGGGGCTGGAAAGAACAGGATGCTTTAGATCAGGGCTTGGCAACTGACAGCACACTGGCCAATCTGGCTTATAGCCTGTTTTTGGTAAATAGAGATGTATTGGAACACAGCAGTACCCATTTGTTTACATATTGTCTATGCTTGCATTTGCACTCCAATAGCAGAATTGAATAGTTAGGTCAGAGACTACATAGCTCATGAAGCCTGAAATATTTGCGATCTGGCCCTTTACAGGCACCTTTGCCATGGGTGGAGGGTAAAACACAGGGGTAAGAAAGAGGGTGGTAGTGTGCGGAATATGAGTGGTTTGACCCTGCTGGAATATTAAGCAGATACAGGGTGAGAGTGCATGGAAGGATGGAGCAAATGCAGTGGCCACTATGCTAATGAGCCTGAGAGATGTGATCGAGCAGATGGACCCCTGGCTGCTAGGACTTTGTATTGAAGGCAGAGAGTGGTATTGAAGGCAGACAGGTTAATTATATTATCTGCAAGCAAATGGACAAACATTTAACAAATTTCAAATTTAAATTTAAACTCATAAAGAATGTGCATCATTTACAAGCTAAAAAAGTAAGTGTGAAAGGGAACTGTTTAAAGGCATGAAATTGGCTATTTCTCTTCTGGTGTTTTGGGAGATGGGCTCAGAGAGGAGGCAAATAGTAACATTTATTTAGAGGGAGCATGAAAGGTGAATCAGGAAGGGGAATGTTCTGCAGGCATAGGATGGAATGTAGAGTCAAATGGGAAAACTGAATGGAGTGAACCTGTCTCTGCCTGGGAGAATGGATGAGGAGAGGAGAGGAGCTGTAAGGAAAAAGGGGACTGGGATTTTGGGCCAATCTCTCCTTTTTGAAATGAGTACTCCTCTCCACTACCCAACTGTTAGATTAAAGAATTAATAATGTATGAGTGTTCTTATCTACCCTCACTTATTCTGCTTCCCAGGAAGATTATTTTTGCTTTTTGGCTTCTGGACTTTTAGTTATGGTGCTTAGAATAATGGATGGAAAAATGCTGAGCTAGAAAGAGTAGGGGACTGGAATTTGAGAAGAAATGAAAATACCAGGGTAAGGAGTGGCAGAGTGACTGGGGCAAAGCTGGGAAAAAGGACCATGGGCAATTCCCTGGGCAGGGCCAAGAAAGATAGGATTCAGGGCCTTTAGAGAGAAGGAAAGCCTTCGAGAGCAGCTCTGGGCATCTGTGGAAGACAAATAAGATGGCGAGGATGGTGAATTGAAGGTGTTGCTAGAGGTAACATGTTGGGTTCCATCTGATGTTTTTCAACCGCCTCTCTAAAGATTAAGACATTGTCATTTTGTCAATTCTTGACTGTCAAGCAGTTGTTTACATAGGACACTGTGCAGAGATTAAACCAAATATGGTAAAGAATCCTACTTAAATACCTCTTTTTAAATTTTCGTTTTATTTGAACAGCTTTATCAAAGTATAATTGACATACAATAAAGGGCACATGTTTGATGTGTTTGATGCATTTTGAAAGTATATACTTGTGAAACCCTTGTCACAATCAAGTTGATGAGTGGATCCAGCACTCCTGAGAGTTTTCTCACATCTTTTTAATCCCTCCATTCCATTGTCCCCAGGCAACCGCTGATCTACTTTCTGTCCTTATAGAGTAATTACTATTTTCTAGAATTTTATATAAATGGAACCAAACAGCATATACTTATTTCTTGGGGGGCTGGAGCAACTTTTACTCAGAATAATTAGTTTGGAATTTTAAATGTATTTTTGTGTATCAATAGTTTATCTCTTTTTACTATCAAGTAGCATTACCGGATTTTAGGATGCTGGAATCTCCTTCTGGAGGTAGTTTCTAGGTTCCTTCTGTCCCGAGCAAAGAATTGGTTAAGAGAAGCACAAACAGTGCAAAAGTTCTGTTAAAGGTAGGAAAAAAGCCAGGCTCTCCAGAGTGAGTTTAGGCCAAGTAAAAGTAGGAAAAGAAGAATACTCTACAGGGAAAGTGTGGGTCATCCATGCAAAAGGACACAGTGGCAAAAACTCAGTGTGAACCATCATTTTTGTATCTTCCACTTCTCAGGCTAATGTCATGTCTAGGCCTTCCTATCAAAAACCTCCTCCAGTTCTCATGAGAAGTCCATGTGCCAGGCTGTGGGAACTGTTCTGCACATGTGTCTTGGGATTTTGTAATTAACAGGTCATACCTACTTCCCAGCTAGGTTTGCCATACCCTAATCTCCTGCCTCATTTCCCTCTGAAAGACACATATCCCTATAATTCATTTTAGGGTGCTAAGGGAGCAGAGGTATCTGTCTTCTGTAGCTTCTTCTGGCTGAATGTGGCTGTAGATCCTACCTACTTGGGGTTATGTCTCTCCAACTACTTTGCAGTGTGGTGGCTCAATGGTTGGGTTGAAGAAAAAAAAAACCTGTCAGATGACAGTGAGAAGAGTTAGTGACTATTAAGCTATCTGTTCAATGGAGAAAGAAACTAACCCAAATACGAGGAGCAGATCAGATTTCCACATTTCTTGTGGAAGACAAAGTATGGGAAAGAGGGATGTTAGATAAATTATCGAGAGCCTGAGAACCATAGCCTTAGTAAGATTACCTATATAATGAATCTAATTAAAAATGGGAGCCTCAACACAGTTACCTACTTAAACTATGGTGAATTAGGGTCATTGGTGACTCTACTTACCTGCTCTGGAGCAATACTGGAGTCCTGCTTTCTGAAGAGGAGCCTCAGGTCTTTCAGAGGTTCTTGGGAATAGCTTTCTTAACCCTGTGAAAATTCTAGTGAACATTTCCTATGTAGGACTTTTTATAGCTTGTCACTGCATCCTGGAGGAAGGACCAGAATGATTCCTCAGGCTCTTTGTGCCTCCCTATTAGCCTTTTGATTTCCCAAGGAGACTTTAAACATGTCTCTTTGGAATCCCTTGCAGTGAATGTCAGTTAGCTGCTTGGCAATATAGACTATTTTATTGGAGGGGGTTGGTGGGGATCAAACTCAGGGCCTTATGCTTGCCAGGCAAGTGCTCTATCACTGAGCTAAATTCCCCAGCCCCTAGACTACCTTTAAGAGAGACAGAATTTCCTGCTGGTGTTTTATAGATGATTGCTTACTAGTCAGCAAACTTCTTCTTTCCAAATAGCTGCATGGCCACGTACCACCAGAAAGGTATATTTGGACTCTGTATAGCTATCTATTTCTTGCTTTTTTCTAATATCAATGCCCAATTAAGAGCTATTAGCTTTGCCTTTTGAGCAGAGGTGCCAGGGAGGAGTTGGCCTCAGTGACCTGTTGTGGACTCACAACTGCATAACCTCTCTTTTGATGTCCTTCTAGGACAAAGCTATTTTCATTAGTGAACCACTCCTCTTCAGGGTTTTGGAGGGGCAGGTCACTGATGTCCTGCATCCTCACATAGGTCTGGGAGAGCACTTATTCACAAGAGTGGCTAACTTCTGCATGTGTAGGCACCACAGAGGCAGGATTAAGAGTAATGCAAGTTTTTAATAACCTTAGGGGTGTCTAAGAGCATGGCCTGATGCTTGGCAAGAGAGTCCCCTGTTAATCACAAGTAACCTTTGGTCTCAATGAAGAGTTGCTCTGATCTGATGGAGATTCAGGACTTCTAGTTTCTGTCCTCTGTTAGAATTTGAGAATTGCCCCCAATTTTGCTAGTAAATCTCTTCCTATCAAGGGAGTAGGATGCTTAGACACTCATGGCTAAACATTTGACCTTCAAATTGACATCAGAGCAGGAGTAAAGAATCTCCAGTTAGGGGTTCCCTTGACCCCAACTCTGGCTATAGATCTAGAGGAGGGGTTTCCAGAGAAAGAAGTCAAAACTGAATGAAGTAATTGAATTGGCTCACCCATGATGTCCAGAGTTACCCAGAGCTCCTCACAGGAAGTGGTGGTGTCCATGGACAGGAACATTATAGGTTTCCTTGGGCCTCTTTAGAGTTGGAAATGAGGGTTTGTCTGGCATAGCCTCCCTCTGGGAGCAGGGACAGTCAACCCTCCAGGGTCATGAGTCAGGCACGTTGGCTACATCACACTTGGAGCAGGGCCCAGGTAGTGGCTTGGTGAGTCACGTGCCCAGTTTGCAGTCTTCTTGCACTAGAGACAGTAGCTCTTTCCGCAGTTATCTCTGAGTTTTCCCTTAGACAATGTGGGTGAGTGAGTTTAAAGCAATGCCAGTTGCGACAGCTGTAATTCTAGCTTTTCCCTTTTGGCCCTACTCCAGATCCTAATTTTGAACCCAGAAAAGGCCATGTCCGGCGACTGAGTCATAGGTATCTGGGTCCCATCTGAAGTTTGTTTATTAAATGGATAGGAGAGACCCATATCCCCCTGAGAGACAGGTAGGGATCTGAGGACAGGATCATCAAAGATCTCTCTCTCTTCCTCAGGGTCCACTCTAAATACCAATTTTTGGGCTTTTCTTGAGATAAAGGGCCACAAAAAGCTGAACATAAGGGATTTCACTCCACCTTCTGTGTTTTAAGGAGAAACTGTTTAACTGAAAAATAGTCTCATAATTTGAATTATCTTCCCATACCCATCTCTTACCATTTCCTAGTTCATATTGAACCCAAACCATATTGCAGTAGTAGGTCCTTTTTCAAATTGTTGGGGTCAGTCCTTTATCACTGGTCAAGGATATGGATAGTGGTGAGGTGAGTGGAATCTGTAGGGCGTGGTTCATGAGGTTCCCCGTGGCTCATTTTGGGACCTATAGAGAGAGACAACTAGGTCTTAGATCCTTAAAATGACATCCCATGCAGAAGGAGGAGACTTGATAAGCCCACAAAGCATCCCTTATGAGACTCAAGTATTCACTAGACAAACATCTCTGTCCGAAGCTTGGATGATGCCTGTATCTTTATAAAAGTAGAGAAGAAAGCCCTCCAGAGGGCTTTTTGTCTCTGTACTGGGGCCCATTAGCTCCTTAGGGAGGGGGAGTTGATTCCCTTAGCCACTGTTGAGACACTTGACGGCTCTACTTAAGCAGGGTGGAGCCTCTAGAGAAACAATATCTCTTGCATTTACCCCAGTAATAAAAAACTTTGGTACTTTGTTTAAGGTAGTAGAGATGGAAACCTCTTTTCTTAAGGAAAAAAACCTTTAAAAATCCTGAGAATAACTCACAGTCACTTGAGTTAAGCTTTACTGGCTGTTCTTTTGTTCTGCTCAGGCCATCAGGCATATGTCTCTAAATTATCTGCATTTTGTTAGAAGAAACAAGGAAGCAGACATGGTGGATCCCGCATGGATCCAAAAGAGGCAGCCAGTCATGTGACAAGACGAAGTGATTGCCAGTCAGGTGATGAGACAAGATGGCAACCCTAAGATAGAACCCTGAGAAAGAAACGGCCATTTAGGGAAAAAGTGTAGGCAAGACTTTGAGCACAGAAAGGAGTAAACTGGGGTAGTTGCTTACTCAGGCAGCTACCAAGTTACCAATAGCTATTTTCCCCCAAAAGAGTGAGAAAGCTGAGCAAAGTATCATGGAGAACAGAAACACGAGGATAAAGAGCAGAATGGGCCTTACCTGCTCTCCTGACTGGCTAAGCCAAACACGTTACCAGATTTGGGGGTGCCAAACTCTTCTTCTAGAGGTGGTTGCTAGGTTCTTTCTGTCCTGAGCAAAGAATTGTTTAAGAGAAGCACCAACAGTAGCAAAGTTTTATTAAAGGAAACAGGCTCTGCAGGATGAGTTTAGGCCATGTAAAAGCAGGAAAAGAAGTACACCCTATGCGGTGAGGGTGGGTCATCCATTCAAGAGAGAATACAGTGGCAAAAACTCAATGTGGACCGTCCTTTTTGCATCATCCGCTCCTCAGGGTGACATCAAGTCTAGGCCATCCTATCAAAAACCTCCTCAAGTTCTCATGAGAAGTCCATATGCAGGGCTTTGGGAGCTGTCTTGCACATTCGTCCTTGGATTTTGTAACTAACAGGTCATATCTACTTCCCCAGTCAGCTTTGATAGGCCCTATTCCTTTTATTTATTTATTTTTTTTTTCTTTTCTTTTTGTTTTTGTTTTTGTTTTTTGAGACAAGGTCTCACTTTGTAGCACAAGCTGGCCTTGGCTCTCACTATGTAGCCCAGGCTGGCCTCAAATTCATAGCACTCCTCCTGCCTCAGCCTCCTGAGTTCTGGGATTACAGGCCTGCACCACTCAGCAAGCAGTGTTCCATTGTATGGGGATCCCATGGAATGTTTATCTGTTGAAAGATCTCTGAGTTGTTTCTAGTTTTTGGCTATACCAATGAAGCTATGTGAACATTCATGATCATGTCTTCAGAAATACACTTTTAGTTCTTTTGAGTAAGTACTCAGGAATCTAATGACTGAATCATATGTTATATGTTTAACTATTTAAGATATTGCTAAACTTTTCCAAAGTGATTGTATTATTTCACATTCTCATCTGAAGTGTATGATTATTTCATTTATCCACATTCTCTCTAACACTTGGTATATACTCAGGCTTTTTAATTTTAGCTACTTGATTAATTTTTAAATTGAGTTGTTTGCATTAGTATTGATTTTACGAGTTCTTTACATATTCTAGATATAAGTCCTTGAACAGATTTTAAAATATTTTTTCCAGTCTGTATTTTGTCTTTTAATTACCTTAATAGAATTTTGTAAAGAGCAGATGTTTTTAATTTTGTGAAGTCCAACTTACTGATTTTTTTCTATTATAGGTTATACTTTTGGTGTCATACCTGAGAAGTGCTTGTATAACCCAAGATCACAAAGATTTTATCATGTTTTCTAGTAGAAGTTTTATAATCTTAACTTTATTTTCATATAGTTTTAGGTCTATGAATGATTTTTGTATTGTTGCATCAGCATGAAGTATCAATTTAAAGATATTTTCCTTCTTCCTTTTCCTGCTCTTCCCCCTCCTCTTTCTCTTTATATATAATTATTTACTCACTCCTGCATCATTTTTTGAAACAGCTATTCTTTCTACACTGAATTCCTTTTGTACATTTGAAAAAAACCATACATTTTATGAGTCCATTCTTCGACTCTTTATTATGTTTCATTGATCTATTTGTCTATCTTTACACCAATACCACAGCATCTTGATTATTAGAGATTTATCATAAGTCTTTAAAGTAGGTGCTGTTAGTCCTCCAATTTTTTTTTTTTATCAGATTGTTTTGGCTCTTCTGTCCCTGGAATTTTCGTATACATTTTGGAATCAGTTTGCTAATTACTGGGATTTTGTTTGGAATTGCATTGACTCTCTAGATCGATTTGGACAGCCATTAGCATTTTGCCCTTATTGAGTCTTTCAACTCATGAATATGGTTTGTTTAGGCCTTTTAAAATTGATGTCAGCAACGTTTTACCATTTTTTGTGCAAGTCTTTCACAATTTTACATTACATTTATCTTTAAATATTTCATTTTGGGGGGATGGTACTGTAAATGGTACTTGTTTTTCCAGTTTATGGTTCTTTGTTGAGGTCTATATAAATACAATTGATTTTTGCATATTGATCTTGAGTCCCATGACCTTGTTAAATTCACTTATTAGTTTTTGTAGAATACATTCTGGGGAGGGGCTGAGAATTAAACCCAGGGTCATGTGCATGCCAAGCACATTTTCTACTGCTGAGCTATACCCTCAGCCCACGATGAATACATTTAATGAGCAAATTGGATAGGCACATGTTCATAAGTGCAAGATAGCCTTCCCCAGCATTAGCCTGAAGTTTTTTTTTTTTTTTTTTGGAAGTGGTCAAGGATGTACTGTATGTGTTATAGGAATGAATCTGTGTGGTCTCTCTTCCAAAATAAAAGGACTTTAATGGAAGATGGTTGATGCAAAATTATACTGACTACTCCTATACAGGAGCCATGAAAAAGCATTGTAAAGATACTCTGTGGTGGGAAGGAATAACAACATTTGAATTAAGTGTAAAGTGTGCCTGAGGATATTCCACACATATCAAATGGAGGGTGGCTGCTGGAGATGGTGTGCTGCCTTTGCAGATAGTCATAGTGTTCCTGGGTTGGATCTGTGAGGTTTTCAAACCTGAAATAAGGAAACTATTCCACCCTTAAAATGAGTTTACTGGTTCTCTGACTCCTTTTGTGGGGGCAGAGTTATCAGGATACATCAGTAAGAGACATGAGAAGGTTTATTAGAGACAGAGACACAGAATGCACTCAAAGAATAGAGAACAGGTGTGCAGAGAAATGAGACATGATACAGTTGGGAACTGAGGATATTTTATGTATTTTGGGTGGTGGAAATCTGTGGAATTTGATCATAAAAGTCTTGTCTAGTGGGTGGGAGAGGATGGCCTACCCATAGTGAGATAATGGGCCATTCAAATGAGACATCCTAAAACAGTGTTAATTCCCAGGTGTAAGTAAAAATGGAAGAGACAATTCCACTTGTAGGCAAAAGGGAATTGCTCAGGTTTACTATGTTTTGGGAGATGAGAAAGAAAAAACAAACAAACAAACAGGGCTTGTGTCCTGAAGCTGCAGTGTTTCTTAAAAGCACAATTTTTAAAATCTTGATTTCCTTGTCTCCTTTCTATCTAGTTTTCATTTCTTCTGTCCTACCTCAATAACAAGGGGATGATAGAAAAGCCACATCACGGTCACAGTGCTGTGCTTGTGCGCACATCTCCTGAGCACTCTGGGTTGGAAGGCTGAAGTGGGAAGTGTGCTATGTCTATATGAAAATTTAGCCGAAGTGAGGTACGATAGAAGGAATTTAAAAAGTAGGCACAAAGGAGACAAGGAAAATCATAATTTTAAATTTAAAAGCTGCAGTTTTGGGATACAAGCCCAGTTTAAACTTTTTTTCTTTCTCTTTTCTCCAAGTCTGGGCAATTCTCTCTTACCTGCAAATGGATTTGGCCTTCCTTTTTTTTTTCTTTCTTTTCCTTTTCTCACTCTCTCTCTCTTTCTTTATTTTTCTTTCAATCCCTTTTTTTGTCTTTTTCTTTTCTTTTCTCTCTCCTTCCTTCCTTCCTTTTCAAATGGTCTTGCCTGTGAATAGACCACCATTTTTCACCTGTAAAATAGACTTTCCCCTGTAAATTATATTCCCCATTATATTGAGCCATCTCCCCCCTACCCACCTAACAAACCAGAGACTAGACTGTCAAATTCCAGTTTTGCATTGCCAAAAACACTCAATATTCCTGAGGCAGGAAGATAGGGTGTGGCTAAAAGTAGCTGGGAAAGGAAGTGTGACGAGATTCTGGAGCACATGCCCAGAATAGTTCCCCAAACCCTGCGTGTGGACTTCTCATGGGAACTCAAGCAGGTTTTTGATAGGATGACCTACATGTGAGAACTGCATGGGAAATATGACAAAGAGAGTCACCACTCAATGTTTGCTCTTGTGCCTCTTCACTAGAGCCCATCCTATACTGTAGGGTGCATTTTTATTTTTTTCTCCCTTTTCCACAGCCCAAACTCACTCTGCAGAGCCTGTTTTTCCCCCTACCTTTCTGTTATTTTTTTTTTCCTACCATTAAAAAATGTGAAACTTTGCCACCATTTATTCTTGTTTTGTTCAATTCTTTGTGTGGGACAGAAAGGACTTGGAAATAACCTCTAAAAGGAGACTCCAGCACCCCAGAACCCGGTAACATTCGCAGTTCCAAACTCTAGTATGCCTTCCTCTCGAGGGCCTATACTCCACTCGAGTGTGCTAAAATTTCTTTCTAATAAGTCATTCCTCCTACTGATGTGTCTTGGAAATTCTTCTTCCACAAGGGGAGTCAGCAAACTTCTGAACATTCCATGTTTAGAGTGGGTTAAATTCCTCATCTGAGCTTCAGGAACCTCCTCAGATCCAGGCCGATGACAAAAGCATCTGGAAGTTTATTTCAACTTTGCATTTTGTTCCCATGTAGGTAAGATGAGTCGGCTAACTTTGCTTTCAGCTGCTCATTTCATGTCACAGAGGCGCAGTGGTAAAATAAAAAAAGCCAAGCTGCAGCATCAGAATATGGTGAAGGAGGGTTGATGTGAGTCAAATAGATGGCCAGTGTTACTTTGGCGAGAGCTGGATGATACTGTCTGCAAGGGGAAGAAAGCCTGCAATGCCCAAGTAATCTAGGTAGCACACTTGAGGTTGGGAGACTGCTCCCTCCATCCACCTGGATTTGGGCAACACTCCAGGGACAGCCCTCCTTTCACTGATCCAAGAGAAGCAGAAATGAAAATAACAAAGACCCAGGAAATCTCTAAAGTCCTACGCCAGAGCGCATGTGCGTCAGATCTCACGGCCTGCCCTTCAGTAACATTTTCCCCCTTGAACCTCATTAAGCATTCAGACACATGGACTGCAGCTCATGTATATAGTTTAATCAGCGTGAACTCTGGGAGACACACGGGAATTACAGAGCCCCTGAAATGGCTCAGCCCTGTCACTCTTATTCAGAGACCCTTGGAGGACCCGAGTGGGGTGCACATCTTTTAAAATCCAGAAGCCGTCAAAGGGAAGGGAGGGTAAAGGGGAAAAAGAAGAATTAAGATATATTATGTGCAGGTACAAATTCCCTATGATGAATGTGATCATTCTGTACGTCAAAAGTGTACCAATAAAATTAATTTAAAAATAACCCCAAAGCCAGATTTATCTGTGTCCTTATTTCCTTGTCATTGTGACCCCACTTTTCTGCATATACCAGCATTTTGTTTCTGTTGGTAGGAACCTCCCCTGAGCATATCTTCCCATTATCTTCAATAAATAGCTGCTTTTCCTTTTACCATTGGATATACCCTTGCAGTTCTTTGCTTGCCATGCACGAGAACCTACTGTCAACTGTCAGATCCATCACGTGGAATCACAAGGAGATACACAGAAAACCTTAAGTTGATCTGGGCATTCAGTTTTAGACGATTTGGTGGAGAGGATTGATATTTTGTGTCTGTTTTGCATAGTCCCTTTGTTCCAAGCAGACTTTCTGGGGGCATTGTTGAGGACAGTGGTGTCAGATAAGCCTAAAAGGCAGAAATCCAGACTGTCCGTCTTTCTCCATCCTACCCTTAACTTCTCCATTCAACTAGAGGACCTTTCTCTTCTTTGAGAAAAAAAAAAAATCTGCACTATATATGAAGATTCTCCCACCCCCAGAATTTGTTCCTTAAAGAATATGTGTGTGTGTGTGCATTTGAAAGCCACCAAACTAGATCAATGAAAGTAATCAATGATAAATGCCTTCCTTAGAATCAAGGGGCAAAAATACCAAACAGAACTTGTGTTCTTCGCCAAGCTGAAGAGTGTAATGTCCTTTCTAGCATCAGGTTCTGCTAAAGTGACAGGTTGCTGTTATCACATACCGCATGGGATGTACACTAAAAATTATTTGCTGCTAATCTGACATGCAAGTGTCACCAGATGTCCTGTATTGTATTTGCCAAATGTGATGACCCCAATCCATCCATAATTTATGACAAAACAGTGAATGAATTTTCCAATATAGTGATTTTGCTAAAGATTGAGCAAAAAATTCTCATGTCTCGGCTACCTGCATCATAGTCCACGACTCACTCCTTTCATAGCTGAGCCCAGCCTGTGCCCATAGCTGTCAGTCCTTCCTCACTGCCACACAGGTAAGGGGATGGGTACTGTCAGAGTCTTTTTAGGTCAGCAGGGCCTCACTCTCCCCCACGACATCGAGAACAAATTATCCAACTTCTGCCATTAAGCTAATTTTTCTAATTCTTGTTTTTCATTCTTTATTATCATTCTGTCTTTTGAAATTTCAAATGGTAAGCTTTAATTATAATAACAATAGTTCCCAGAGCTTCACACTGAGGTATTGGAGAATTAGCTATGGAAACTCTAAAGATATTGATTATCTTCAGCCTTCAGGGAATTCAGGAAAGACTGAATACCCCTGTTTGTCACCTCCACTCCTGAGTTGCTGAATCCCTTTTCCCCACCATGATATACATATAATTTTCTACCTAAGGAATGATAAGAAGATGATCAGAAAAATCACACTTTATTTCAACATGCCTTAAAAGTTTTTAGTACCTATGACCTTTATATTCACCTGATTTCTATTCATTCATTCATTCATTCATTCATTCTCAAACTGCTTATCTGTTTCATCTGAGCATCTCCATGCCTAAAAGAACACCCAAGGAAGTCTCCCAAGAGATACTGGGTGATGGATGAATAAGGCCTCTGAACAGCAGAAAGCTGACACCTGAAAGAGACCACGAGATGCTGCCAAGGTCCGTCTATACAGCTTTCCCTACCAGTCCGGATTACTCTATTTCCTGTGGTTTCTAATGAAGCCTTTGATGGAAAGGACAGACAACTCTGTCCTCAATTATGTGTTGGCTCAAGTTAGTTAAAAAAGAAGATTACCAGAAGACAGCTCTGGGCTCCATCTTCAGACCCAGGCTTGAGTTGGTAGGTCAGGCCACTCCTGGGCACTGATCTGCACTGGCTTGGCCTGTGCACCAGCAGGGTGAACCTCAAATAAGGTGGGAAACATCTTGGACAGAAAGCACTATTGCCTTTCTCCCTCAGTGTTTGTTTTTTTTTTTTTTTTCCATTTCTCTTCTGATCCAAGCCACCACTATCTGGTAAAGCCAACAATACCCACACCACTAAGGAATTTTTAGAGACATAAAGAATAAGGAGACGTGGGCAGGCTACCAAAGATCTCCCAGAGAGCTGCAATCTGACAACTGCTCCCAGACTCCATGCTTGGAGGCCAGGATCTACATAGTACCAAGCATTGACCACTGCAGACTCGGTAGGGCTAATGAGCATAGAATCAGGTTTCAGCCTGTGCCCTCCACAGAGTGGTGGCCATCAGAGAAATCTCACTATATGTGTATGTATACATAATATATGTACATACTGGTTTTGTTTCTCCTTATTTTCTCTTTCTCATATTCATCCTGTTACCTGTCCGATACATTCTGTTGTCTACATATTCTTTTTTCTTGTTGTTATTTTGGTTTTTACTTTTATTGACTCCTGCTTGGCTCATATCTCTCCTTCCTCAAGCAAATGCTGTTTTTCCTTTTCTTTTTGTTTTCTCTCTCCTTTTCATTTTTCATATGAGTAAATATTGTCTAGATTCTACATGGTTTGACCCACTACTCTCACCTTTCACTGTTTCTGAACTATCTACTCAAGTTTCCCAAAGCATAAGTAACATCCTATTTTAAATTTTATGTCTATTAGAACTTTCTTAATTACCTCTATACCTTCTCCTATTCCTCATTATCCCTGCTACAAGCAGGGAAAAAAACCACTCTACTAACAGGATACCCACTACATGCAAATTCCTGGTTTATATTGGATTCTGCTTTATGATGGTGTAGACCTTGCTCTTATGGTTAAAGATACAAAGTTAATATCTACCACAGTCGGTCAATTTCATGAATGTATTTGATGCTATTGTTCATGTACTAGTGTAACAAATGTGCCATACAGGCTATAACCAGTTGTACTTTCTCATATGGTAATACTGTAATTATCTGAGGTAGTAATCATTTAACATAATCCAGGGTCTTGAGACAGCCACAAAAGCCAAGAATCACATATGCCTAGAAGACACTGAACAAACAGAATTCTCCTAAAAAGTATTGATATTTGTCTTCAAGTAACCTTCCATAATCAAAATATAAATATCAGCACTGAAACTAAAAGGAGGAAAATACATATAGATACAAAGAAAATGACAAGACCCAGAAGTAAATTACAACCCCAGACCCCCAGCTCATCCAGAACAAATCCAGAGGACAATGAAATAGAGGAAATTGGAAAACACTCAACCAAACTTTCAGAAATGATAGCAGCAGAAGTTAAAAAATAGATGAATGAGGTTATAGAGAACATCATATTAGAAATAATTGGCCAAGTTAAGAAAGAGATGACGATCATATTGAAAGACCTTCTTAGTGAATTTAGAGTAGACACAGATAAAAAAACAGAGGAGCTTAGAAAAACAATGGAGAACGTGACCACTCAATTTAGGAAAGAAATGGAACCCATGAAACAGATCCAAACAGATGTCCAAGAAATCAAAAACTGTCTTGAAAGTATACACAGTCGATTAAATGAGAGTGAAGACAGAATCTCAGAACTAGAAGACAGGACTGCACTTTACGACCATGAAAAGGAAAACTTCTTAAAAATAACTAGGGACTATGAGGAATCAATACAACAACTGCAAGATGATGCAAAGAAGAACAATATAAGATTGATTGGAGTGAAGGAACAAGAAGGAGACAGTGTAAAGGATCTAAGAAGACTATTCACAGACATAATGACAGAAAACTTCCCAAGCATGAGGAGAGAACTTGACATACAGATAATTGAGGCATATAGAACCCCAATTACTCATGACCAAAATAAATCTACACCAAGACATATAATAATTAAGATTCCAGAAATTCAACAAAAGAATAGAATACTGAAAATTGTTAGAGGAAAAAAAAAGAAATCACCTGTCAAGATAAGCCCATCAGAATCACAGCAGACTTCTCAACACAAACCCTTAAATCAAGGAAAGTCTGGAGTGAAATATTTCAAGCCTTAAAAGAAAATAATCTCCAACCCTGATTGATGTACCCAGCTAAACTATCATTCAAATTCACCAATGAAATAAGATATTTCCATGACAAAGAACAACTGAAGAAATTCATGACCTCCAAACCACCTCTACAAAATATTTTGAAAGATATACTAGAAGAGAAAAAAGGAAACTATAATTACAAGGACACTAATAAATAATAATCCACTAGGCAAGACAAACAGTTAAACTGAGGTGAAACACAGAACCAACAACGGAAAGGATCTATGACAAAGATAAGTCAGTACATAACAGCTGTAACCATCAATGTAAATAGTCTCAACTCACCAATCAAAAGAAACAGACTAGCAGAATGGATCAAAAAACAAGATACATCAAAATGTTGCATACAAGAGACACATTTAACCCAAAAGGAAATTCATAGACTGAAAAATCAAAGGATAGAAAACAGTATTTCATGCAACAGGAACTCAGAAAAAAGCAGGGGTAGCTATCCTAATCTCAGACAAAGTGATCTTTAAACCAAAACAGATCAAGAGGGACAAAGAAGGTCATTACATACTTCTCAAGGGAAAACTCCAAGAGGAAGAAATAACACGCATTAATATTTATGCACCAAGTATCAGTGCACCTAACTACATGAAACAAATATTAAGGAACATGAAAGATCACATAAATAGTAAAACAATTATAATGGGAGACTTCAATACCCCACTGTCACAAATAGACAGGTCAACTAGACAAAAACTTAACAAAGAAATATCAGAAATGAATCAAATCTGAGAACAAATGGACTGAGCAGATGTGTACAGAGTGTTCTACCCCACAACAACAGAATGCACATTCTTCTCAGCTGCACATGGGACGTTCTCCAAAATAGACCACCTACTAGCTCATAAAGCATGCTTAAGTAAATGCAAGGGGATTGAAATTATACCATGCATACTATCAGACCATAGCACAATAAAACTGGAATTCAATGGTAATAGAGAACAAAAACACCACATAAACACTTGGAAACTAAATAAGATCCTTCTGAACAATAGCTGGGCCACAGAAGAAATTAAAGAAGAAATTAAGCAATTTATTCTGTTTAATGATAATGCTGATACAAGGTACCGGCACCTATAGGATACAATGAAAGCAGTACTATGAGGGAAATTCATTGCATTGAACTCCCACATCAGGAACACAGAAAGAGCCCAAATAAACAATTTAATGTTGAACCTCAAACCTCTAGAAAAAGAAGAACAAATCAAACCCAAAGCTCATAGGAGAGAGGAAATTGTTAAGATCAGAGTTGAAGTTAATGGAACTGCGATGAAGAAAACAATACAAAAAAATCAGTGAATCAAAGAGTTGGTTCTTTGAAAGAAAAAATAAAATAGATAAACCCCTAGCCACTCTGATCAAAAAAAGGAAAGACCCAAATCCGTGCAATAAAAAATGAAAAGGGTGAAGTCATAACTGACCCTATGGAAATCCAAAGGATCATCAGCACTTACTTCAAGAACCTCTACTCAAACAAGATGGAAAATACTGAAGAAATGGACAGATTCTTAGAAACATATGAACTACCAAAACTGAATCAAGAAGAGATAAATATTCTAAATAACCCAATATCAGCCATTGAAATTGAAGAGGTAATTAAAAACCTACCAACAAAGAAAGGTCCAGGTCCTGAAGGTTTCACAGCTGAATTCTACAAGAAATTCAGAGAGTATCTAATACCACTATTCCTCAAACTCTTTAATGAAATTGAAAAGGAAGCAGTACTTCCAAAATCATTCCTGGAAGCAAGTATTACCCTGATTCTAAAACCAGAAAAAGATTCCACCAAAAAAGAGAACTACAGACCAATTTCTCTAATGAACATAGATGCAAAAATTTTCAATAAGATACTAGCAAACAGAATGCAACGGATTATCAAGAAGATTATTCACTATGACCAAGTAGGGTTCATCCCAGGCGTGCAGGGATGGTTCGACATATGCAAATCAGTACATGTAATACACCATATCAACAGAATCAAGGACAAAAATCACATGATCATCTCAATAGATGCAGAAAAAGCATTTGATAAAGTCCAACACCCATTTATGATAAAAATGCTACAGAAATTAGGAATAGATGGTCTATATCTAAATTTGATAAAAGCCATCTATGACAAACCAATGGCCAACATCACACTAAATGGTCAGAAACTTGAAGCTTTCACACTAAAGTATGGAACAAGACAAGGCTGTCCAGTATCACCACTATTATTCAATATAGTTCTAGAAACATTAGCCGGAGCAATCAGGCAAAAGAAAGAAATAAAAAGGATAAAGATAGGAAAGGAAGAAGTTAAACTATCATTATTTGCAGATGACATGATACTCTACATAGAAGACCCCAAGAATTCCACCAAAAAACTTCTAGATTTAATAACTAAATTCAGTTGCATAGCTGGATACAAAGTTAACACCCAAAAGTCAATAGCATTCCTATATACAATAACAAACTCACTGAGAAAGAAATAACAGAGGTTATTCCTTTGACAATTGCATCGAAAAAAATGAAATACTTAGGAATCTATCTAACAAAACAAGTAAAAGATCTTTTCACTGAAAACTACAGTACTCTAAAAAAGGAAATTGAAAGAGATTTCAGACAATGGAAAGATATCCCTTGTTCGTGGGTAGGAAGAACCAACATAGTGAAAATGGCCATACTTCCTAAATTACTATACAGATTTAATGCAATTCCAATTAAAATTCCAATAGCATACTTCACAGAATTAGAAAAGGCAATCATGAAATTTATCTGGAACCAGAAGAGACCAAGAATAGCAAAAACAATTCTGGGCAACAGGTATAAGGCAGGGGGCATCACAGTCCCCGACTTGAAATTGTATTATAAAGCTTCTGTGATAAAAATAGCATGGTACTGGCATGAAGACAGACCCGAGGACCAATGGAACAGCCTAGAAGATGCAGAAATAGCTCCAAACACACTCAAATATCTGACCTTCGATAAAGGAGCCAAACACCCTCACTGGAAGAAAGATAGCCTCTTTAACAAATGGTGCTGAAAAAATTGGCTTGCCACATGCCAAAAACTAAAACTAGATACATGTCTCTCACCATATACAAAACTAAGATCGAAGTGGATCAAAGACCTAAACATTAAAACAGAAACAATAAATCTCCTAGAGAATAAAATAGGAAGAACTGTTGAAGACACAGGGGTTGGAAAAAAATTTGTGAATAGAATTCAGACTGCACGGGAAACAATACAAAGAATGAATGTTTGGGACCACATCCTATTAAAAGACTTTTGCACAGCAAAAGAAATTACTACTAGAGTGGGGTGAAAAATACAGCCTGGGAGAAAATTTTTGCTAGCTGTCCCTCAGACAAAGGTCTAACATCCAGAATATATAAAGAACTCAAAAATTTAAAGACCCTATCCAAAAATGGGCATCTGAAATGAATAAACATTTCTCAGATGAAGAAATAAGAATAGCAAATAAATGTATGAAAAAATGTTCAACATCATTGGTCATTTGAGAGATGCAGATCAAAACAACACTAAGATACCATCTCACTCCAGAAAGAATAGCTATTATCAAGAAATCAACCAATAACAAGTGCTGGCGGGGCTGCGGGGAAAAAGGAACCCTCCTCCACTGTTGGTGGGAATGTAGACTGGTCCAACCACTGTGGAAATCAATGTGGAGATTCCTCAGAAAACTACAACTAGAGGTTCCATTTGACCCAGCTATTCCTCTTCTTGGTATCTTCCCAGAAGAATTAAAATCATCATATCACAGTGATATATGCACAACCATGTTCATAGCAGCACAATTTGTAATAGCTAAGTCTTGGAAGCAACCTAAATGCCCAACAACTGATGAATGGCTAAAGAAGATGTGGTTTTTCTACACAATGGAGTAGTACACTGCCATAAAATAGGATAAACTAGAGTCATTTGTATGTAAATGGATGTTCCTTGAGAACATACTATTAAGTGAAATAAATCAGACCCTTATCAGTACACATCGAATTGTTTCCCTAATATGAGAAACCATAAGTATAAATAAGGACAAAGGGGTATAATAGATACTATGTTAAAAAAAAAAGAGAGATAGTATTCAAAAGAGAGGAGAACTAGATAGGAAAAAGGGGGATAAAGAAGAAGGTTGAAAGAAAAATAAGATGAGAGGAAAAAAATAGAAAAGTGTAAGTAAACTTGTTGGAAATAGGGAGGGGTGGGTGAGTGGAAGGGAGGGGAGGGGAAGAGGGGGGAAAGCCAAGATACATCATGTATAGGTACAAAATAACCATGTTGATTATGTTCATTATGCATCTAATGTACCAATACATGTTCTTGGTAAAAATAAAAAAATTAAAAAAAAAGATTACCAGTAGTGCTTTGGAATACTTCATCAATATCATATACAGGTTGAATATTTCTTATCTGAAATGCTTGGGACCAGACGAGTGTAAGATTTTGGAATTTTTTTTGGATATTGGAATATTTTCATAGACTTCACTAGTTGAATGTCTTTAGTCTGAAATTTGCTCAAAACATTTCAGATAGAAATTTTGAGGGCTGGGGATTTAGCTCAGTGATTAGAGTGCTTGCCTTGCAAGCACAAGGGCCTGAGTTCAATACCCGGCACCACAAGAAAAAAAAAAAAAAAGAAATTTTGAAACATTTTGCTTTCTGGATTTTTAGAGTGGGGATGTTTAAATGGTACATTTAAATGGGATGGTTAAATGATGTCTTTCTCTCAAAGAGATAATTTTAAAAAATTACTTTTGTTGTCTTTGTCACTTTTTCTTTGCTCAAACCTCAGCTCATTTTGTGTGTGATTTTGTGAAGCATTAGCTTAGTGCTCCTAAAAACATCTTGCTCTAGTTCCATATCCTTCTTTTCTTCTTTCATCAATGCCTATTAGAAATCTAAACTTATTAGAGAATGCTGTGGTGAGCTATCCTGGCCTTTTGGCTGTCTCTTTCTTGTTGTTCTCATTTAAACCCAATAATAATAAGGACCATTATAACAAAAATTTTCCAGACACTGAAATTAAATCCACATTTCGCACACTCTATATTAATGGTTAATAGACACCTTTAGGAATGTGCTAAGTGCTCTTACCATTACATTCAGTCCTTGCAACCTAAGAGATGGTTGCTACATATTCATTCTGTAGAAGGGAAAACCAAGAGAAAGAGATGCAGAGTAACTTGCCCAAGGTGACACAGCTCAGAATTTGTAGAGCTGGGATATGGGCCTGTGTCTCCTTCTGATTGCAAAATTTCTTATGGTGATCATGCTGCGCTCTGTGAACAGGGCTGCGTTGGTCTGGCTTCTGTCAGTTATGTGCAATAATAATTGGGTACAGTGATTGCTTCTATCACAGTCACTCCAAATAGTAAGAGAAACTGATTGTGTGCTGCCGGCATTGTGGATAAGATAGCTGAGCTCTTCCTGGCCCGTTTGTTTTTCCAATAGAAATGGTTTTCCTTGAGTAACTCTGATTCTTCACCTAGAACAACTAGTCATCTGATTTCCTGTCATCTCATATTTCAACTAATTAATTTTGAAAAACTGTATATAACAAAAGTCCGACATCTAATGAGAGGAAGGGAAGAATTTACGTGCTTGCATATTCATGACATTACTTTCCTCCTGCTGGGCTCGCTTCCTTTTGCTTGTGGATTTATTCAAGCATGTGCTGGATGCTGGTATTCTTTCTTCTCCAGATTCCTCATCCTAAAACCTCATTTCTAGCGATGTGTTAATTTTAGCACCATTTTATTTCATTAAAATAATTGGCAAGTTCCTTGAGTTCATCACAATGGGAGTTTACCTATTTTTAACTGTCTGAAGCTCAAAGTGGTGGTGCTATTTTTACTGGAAAATAATTCCCTGTAAGTAATTTCTGAAAACCTTTCCCTGTAGTGGTGGTCCCTCCCACCATTTTCGACTCGCGGTGAAGGGAAAGCTACATCGCCAAGAAGTCAAATGACCTCTAAGGGGGTTTCCAATGCTCAGCCTAAGCTCCTGGCTCAGCCCATTCTCAGGGCCTGCGTTGTCACTCTGTCCTTGGCCACAAATGTGATTCTGCTCTGTAATCTTTGCAGACGCTTAGCGCTGTATTCCTCTTAAGTGGGTCACTGTCCTCTGTTGCTTAAGGGATCCACACGATCCCCCAGGCTGGGGTTAGTCTGCCGACCTCCTCAGTATGTTCTCCTCATTAGTAGGTTGCTCAGTTTTTTCCTCTGCTCCTCTCGTGGTCCATTGTATTTCGGGATGGCTTCGTGAGCTACACCTGGGAGAGCCCTTGGAGGCATCTCATCTCTGTGTGCTTCTTGCTATCCGACAGCGGCAGTAATCCTTGTTCTTGCTCCCTAACTTCTCGGTCTCCTGGACAGTTTCTTTGGCTCCTTCACTCTTCTTTCTGCTGCTGGGGCTTCTTTGCAAGGCCTCTGACTGCTCCCCGTGGTGGTGAACAGCCTGGAAAGGAAAGGAATGCTGCTTCCCTGAGGAGGAAGGCGAGGCTCATTGACATCCCAGCAGCAAACCGTCCTTCTGCTTGTGTCACAAGGGAATAGGTGCCATCTGCGGAAAACCTAAGTTAACGTGCTAATGCGATGTTTGGGAGGGACGGAGCTTGATCTGTGGCTCTGTCCTGGGCCCTGTTGGCCTTCACATCTCGTCCTGTGTCTCAAGATACGACCCCTGTGCAGACCGCCCAGCCTCTCTCCTGAGCCCCACACTATGTGTCCATACCCTGTTGCACATCCTCTTAGGTTTGCCAAAACACATCAAACTTAATTTGTTCAAAACTGATGTAGACCTTCTCCAAACCTGTTCTTCTTTCATTCTCTCTCTGAATGTCCGGTCTGATCGCTCAGTTACTCAGGCCTCATCTGTTACTCTTCTTTTTCTCACAACTTATACCCAATCAATTCTCAAATTCTGTCACCAATGGGATGATGATATGTCCAGAATCTGTCCACTCTTCAGCACCTCACGCCTGTCACCCTGGTCCAAGATGCCTTTCTGACCCTGGATCATTACAATAGCTTATTTCTGGCTTCTTTCCTTCCTCTCCCAGTCTCCTCTCCACTTGGGAGCCAGAGTGATATTATAAGACCACATTAGCATTCTTTTGTGGTACAACTCTTCAGGGATTTCTCAGCTCACTTGGTATAAAATATAGGACTCTGTTTGATCTGACTTCCCTCTCAAATCTCTAATCTCACCTCCAGCTACTTCATTCTCCTCCAGTTCAGCCACAAGGGCCTGCTCACTTGGGGCATGCTGGTCTCATACTGCTTTGCTTCCTGCGTCTGCTTGGAACACTGCCCTATGGGACTCCATCCCTCTCTGCTCCAGTGTTGCCTTCAGAAAGTCTTCCTTGACTTAGGTAGAAGAGTGCCCCCATCTGAGAGCACGGAAATTTTTGTTTACTGTATATTCCCATTACCTAGTCAATGTTACTACTTGGTTCAAGGTAACATGAAGAAAATGTTTGTATTTAGTCAATACGAATGGGTTAATTAGTTTCCAGGTAATAAAATATCTTTTGGGTGTGTGTTGTTTTTCCTTGAATGTCTTTGATTTAGTTTTGGGACTCAACACCACCTTGATTAATATTTTGTATGATCCATGGGCAGATCACATATCCCCATTTCTTTATCTACAAAGTTCAGGTTGGACTAGGTAAAATGGCAGACATGCTGGCTATGTCTTTCTGGGACTCTTAATGTGGACTCTTGTCTCAGTTACTCTCTCATTGCCAAGACACAATACCCAACACCCACAAATTAATTAATTTTATTTTATTTTTTATAGAGCAATTAGGCAAGAGAAAGAAATAAAGGGAACACGTAGGAAAAGAACTCTAATTGTCATTATTTGCAGATGACATGATACTCTACATAGAAGATCCAAAGAACTCTTACAATTAATAACAAACTTCAGTAATGTAGCAGGATACAAGATCAATGCACAAAAATCCTTAGCATTCATCAGGGGAGAAGGGAGGGAGATAGATCCTTCCATGGCATGTCCTGGTGACTTACCTCCTCCAACCAGGCTTCACCTCCCAAATCACATTTAGCTACAAACTCATCAGTGGACTAATCCTTGGATAAGTATCACATCCTCATGAAATCAATCACCTTCCAAAAGCCCTAACTATGAGTGCATGAGGCTTTGGGGGACATCTAGGTATAAACTATAACAACCATAGATCTAATCATAGCAAGCCGGTGATTGAGACCTCTTCTAGAGCTGTGCCCCTGTGTCTACCATGATGGAGACAGAGTTCTATCTGCTTTGTGAATCCTTCCTTCTCACCATCAAGCACTTTACTTATGTTGGAAAGGCTTGAGATATGTTGCCAAACACCAGTTTATAGTAATGGAGTATAAAGTTGTTAATGGAGCATTAAAACATCAAAGCAGATCCAAGGTTATCTCTAAAATAATTTGGCCTTACTCATCTGCATTCTGCTATGATTTCTAGGGTGGGGGAGAAATGAAGGAGCCTGGTGGGCATTATACTTTAGCCGGTGGATGGTTTTGTGGAGTGTCTTACATGTGAATGTCATTGGTTTATGTACTGTGGTGGGAAAGCCAATGCCCAAATCACTGGTGTGATGCATCAGCTATTAAGATAAGAGATATGGTCTCTGCCTTCATATTTTATGGTCTAGATTGATAGACAGAACTGTGAGAGGATGTGTAAGATACCAGTTTGTAGGTATGAGTGGCAGATGCAGGGTACAGGGTGTACTTGAGTTTCAGGGTGGGATACTTCTGAGTTGAGATTGTTCGAGGGTTTAGTTCACAGAGAATGGAGACTGAAGCTGTGCCTTGAGGATTCACCTTCTTCTCCAGAAGCCAATTCTGTACAGTGCTTTCTCTTTCCTTCCTCTGGCTTAGTTCGCTAAGAGTAGTTTTCACTAAGAATCAGGTTTCTATACTGTTTCCACCTACTATAAATAATTTCCCTTTGAATTATCATAGTCAAGGTGGCTCATCTGTTTCTTATTGGGATCCTGATCAATACAGCCATATAACACATTTTGTTTTTAATACAAATAGATGAGACTTACAGATTATGACTGTTTTTGTTCAGCAAGATACACTGTGTTGGGCTGGGGCTGTAGGTCAGTGGTAGAGCACTTGCAGAGCACGTCAGAGGCCCTGGGTTCCATCCCCAGCACCACACATACAGAAAATACGCAATGTTGCTACATCCTTTACCAAAAAACAAGCTTGATATCTGACCAAAGCAGAGTTAGTAGTGTTTCTAGATCTCCAACCTTCTACTTAGACTTCCTTGTCTTGGAGTCCCGATGACTTGTCCTTGCTGATCTGTCTGTATGTTACTTTGCATAGATCCAGGAGAAACTTGCCCTTGGCTTCCTAAATAAGTAGCCTGACAATATAATTTATTTCCAAAGTGGAACACTTTTGAGAGTGAAAGAGTGAGCTACAAATAAATAATTCAGGGACAATAGGTATAAACCAAGATTGTAGGAAGTAAACATGACCTAATGGATATTCTATAAAGTAAAGTGATGTTACAGAGTCATCCTTTGTATTGGTGGGGGATTACTTCCAGGATGCTTTCCTTTCAGACTGTGTGATACCCAAATCCGCAGAGGCTCAAGTCTCTTATACAAAGCAGAATGGTAATTGCATATATCCTACACAATCCTCCTTTATACTTTAAATCATCTCTCGTTTACTTGTAATGCATAACACAAAGTAAGTGTGACATAAATAGCTAATACACTGTATTACTTAGGAAACAGTGACAAGAAGAAATTCTCTGTATGTTCAGCACAGATGAGTTTCTTTTTCAAATTGAAAAAGAAAATTGATCCAAAAATATGGTTGAATCTATGGATGTGGTACCTGTGGATATGAAGAGGTGACTGTAATGAATTTTCATGCACTTGAAGTCTCTATTCCACACCAGAGAAAGTGAAGAATGTCCCCTCTGTTTGCCAGGTCTGCCCTCTTGGTCATCTTCAGGAGCCCTGTCCTGGGCTGCAAGGAAACCTGATAGCTCTCTGTCACAGTCACTGAGTGAAGACCAGTCCAGATGAATGGAGGAGGGAAGGAGGAGGAAGGGAGGGAGGGAAAGGGGATTAAAAAAGGAATTAAAGTGTGTTACATACATGTACCAACTCCCTGCAAGGCACGTAAGCATTATGTACTACAGACATGTACTACTCAAGAAAATGATCTGAAAAAAAAAATTCAAAAACCAAAACAAAGAAGGCCAGCCCCAGGGCTCAGGACCATTCTCACTGCTGGACAGAGGCTGGATAGCAGCGTGGGTAACCTCTGGGCTCTTCATAGAGTTGCCTTTGATGGGGAATTAAGGTCATAGCAAGTCTTGGGGAGGTTTATCTTTTAGTGTCTTCAAATTCTGTCTCATTGTCATTGAAATAATTAAAGCATGGCTGGGCCCAGGGAGGAGAATGGTTCCAAGTCTGATGAGAAGAATGCAGCGCTTCAGATAGGAAGGGCAAAAGTACTTCAGCCAAGACCAGCCCTGTGAGCAGAGACCACACATCAAGGTGCCAGCTACTATAGAAAGCAAATTAAAGATCTGAGCCATGTTGCCAGTGCACTCATGTGTCTGCAGGGTGAGGCTTACTTAGGGAGAGAAACGGTGTTTGTAAATCTTTCATTGACTAAAAATGTGAGGAGATGCTTCAGAAGCATCAGGCCCCCTGGCAGCCTGGTTTGTGTTAGGGAGCTGCAGGTTCTCATTTGGCTGAGTGCTGTTAGTTTGGATACAGTGTTGGGCTTATCTAGCCAGTTACTGCACTGATGTCCCATCTGCCTCCCCTGGGATATGCCTTCAGACTCTGTAACAGAAACATTTGTTTTCCTTAGAAGAGTTGGGTCAGCCTTTGGGTAACTATCTTTTGTAATCTGTGCCAGACTTTAGATTTATTTCCACAGCTTGGATGTACCCTTTCTTCTTCATTGTCCCAGGACACAATATTCTTGCTGGCTATTTATGGGGAGCTCTTCACATCATGCTGTCCATTCTGGTGAACATCATTTCTGCTTTTGAAAATAAAAGTGTTTCTCATTATGGTAAATTCTTCACGTGTATTCATAAATTTGTGCATGTTTATTTTACTTTTTCAAAAGAACAGGGAGTGACTGTCGTTTGTTAGAAAATCTTTTCCGGGGTCAAGTGATCTAATGACACCAAGTCAAAAGCTTCTAGCACTTGGGACCTATTTATTATTTATTATGATGCAGATTGACACTTAGTTGAGTTGGAGTTTCAAGTGTGCAACATAGATAATTGCAGGTTCCTCCAGCAATAAATTATGCCTACAAGTCTAATAGCTGCCATAAAGTAAGCGTCTGTGGTTGAGATTGCAGCCCTCGTGGCTTATCTCTTCTTAAGTATGGTTGATATAAAGAGGTTAGATAAGTGAACACATGCTCTCAATTCAGGTATGCAGGAATTGTGAGGTCTGGATATGACGGTATATGGACCAAGACTAGAAAGAAAATGAACTTCTATGTATAAATTGGTGCCTTTGGCTTTTCTCTCATTTGCCACTTACAGATTTAAAAAACCCCAACTCTCTTCCTAGATTTAGAAAGCTTTCCAGGCTGCCTTGACATCTGTTTATCTAACTGTGTTTCTGGACCCTTCAATGGGATGCTCCTTTCAGCAAGCCTCTAACTTCCTGCTTGTTTTACACACACACACACACACACACACACACACACACAGAGATGCACACACATGCATGCACACACACCCTTCGCTTAGGAAGTTTCTTTACTAATCAGAATCGCGTTCCCTTTGGCCATTATACTTATTTATCTTGCTTTACTAAGTTCAGAAAGTTCTGTGGTTTTTAATGAAAAGAATGACTGTGGCCCTCAGAGGAAGATCAGGGATTCACTGGAGGGGTGCTGCGATCCTAAGTACCTTGACGCTCCATGTGAATAATCTCTGACCCGCTTCATTTGTTCATTCATTAATTCATCTGTTCACTCATTCTTGCAACATTTATGGAGTGCCTGTAAAGCCTAGAAGCTCTGCTCCAAGCCGGAGAATTGAGATTCGTGATGCCATCTCTTTCTTAGTGATAATATCACAGTATACCCAGAAAACCAAAGAGACACTAATAAAAATTTACAAGAATTAATACAATTTTTGTAAAATGACTGGATCAGTAATAATTTAAAATAAAAAGTTTTTTTCCATCCATACTCATAGTGAAACCTAGAAATGAGAGTGGGGAAAATATTGCATTCAAAATAATGAGCTATACTGGGTGTAGGGACACAGCTACTCAGAGGCCTAAGGCAGGAGGGCCAGTTGAGCCCAGGAATTCAAGATGAGCCTGAGCAGCGTAGTAAAACCCTGTCTCCAAAAAATGAGCATAAATTATAAAATATTTTTTAAAAATTACAAAATATTCATAAACAAATTTAGCAAGAAAGTTAAGGCCCTAGGTGAAATAGATTTGAACAAACAGAAAGGTGTAACCACATCCTTAGGTGGAGAGATGTAAGGGTATCACAACACTCAAAATTCTTATATCAATTTAGTATACTATCAATAGATTCTCAAACCATTTTAATTGGGTAAATTCATGTCAAATTTCATATAGAAAAATAAATGCCTTCTTGAAATGATATGGAAGATGAAAAGAAGTCTAAAAAGGAATAGTTGGTGGACACTTTTCTTATTAGTTATCAATAAATGCAATAAAGCCACCACAGTAAAAACCAATGTTGTTAGAATAGAATATAGAATCAAGAATCTATATTATCATATATGAAAAATTACCATGTGATAAAAGCAGTACCTCAATGCAATAGGATTGGAATGATTAATGCCAATATAACCATCCTTCTGGAAAAAATACAGTTGGACTAATTCACAACATATGAAAGTGTAAATTCCAAGTGACCTGAATATTTAAACAATAAATACTATAGAAGAAAATATAAAAGATCATATGCAACCAAGAATTAGGAGAAAACAGACCATTATAACCCATCCGGGAAATCCTGACACTATTACACACAAACACACAACATACAAATTGTGGTACTGGGGTTTGAACCCAGAATATTTGCATTAAGCTGCCTCCCCTACTCTTTTTTAAATTTTGGGACAGGGTTTGCTAAATATTCCAGACTGGGTTTTAACTGCCAATCTTCCTGCCTCAGCTTCCTAGTGTACTGGGATTATAGGTGTGCACCAGTATACCTAGCTACACCATTGTATATTATTATAGATGTTTAAATATGACAAATCCATAATTTCAGGTGTAATATAGAAGATCTTGGAACAGTATTTGCCACAGCATGGCATAGGGTGATTATTTGTACTATAGGAGCAGGGTTAAGAATCAGTGATCCCAGCACTTGGGAGGCTGAGGCAGGAGGATTGCTATGAGTTCGAGTCCAGCCTGGGCTACATAATGAGTTCAAGGCCAGCCTGAACTAGTGAGACCCTGTCTCAAACAAATAAATGAACAAACAAATCAATGAGGAAAAGAGGAGCCCTCCCCCCAACATTTGGCCAAGAATATGAATAGGAAACTCACAGAAGAGTGAAGTCTTAAATTTATTATTAGAAAAATGAAATTAAGGCAACAATGAGGTGTCGTATTATACACTTCAAGTAGGTAGAGAGAAAGTTTCTCATTTCACTCTACTGGTAGAAATGTAAATTGGCAGTATTGTATTCATTTATTCAATAGTGCTAGAGATTTGAACCCAGGGCATCCCACATGCTAGGTGAGCTATCTACCACTGATCCACAGCCCTGGCCCTTGCCACTTTGTCAGCATCTGACAAATGTCACAACCAAACAAAACAGGCACCTTCTAAGCCATCAGTTCAAATACTGT
The DNA here is from genome assembly GCA_004026905.1 of Hystrix cristata. Taxonomy (NCBI): domain Eukaryota; kingdom Metazoa; phylum Chordata; class Mammalia; order Rodentia; family Hystricidae; genus Hystrix; species Hystrix cristata. The sequence goes on along the minus strand of PVJO010002384.1, from coordinate 19,503 downwards.
AAACCCAAAAGATGTACTAGCACCAAGATAGAGGTAAAAGTGTGCTTATTGTGTTATCATTCACATTGCAACAAAGGAATAACCAAAACAGGAAATCATTTGGTGGGCATCGAAAAATCATTGGTGGAATTCATAATGAAATGTCTTTGCCATGAATTATTTTACAGCTGTTCAAATAATTACAGCTAACCGGATTGTTTTTTGGGGAATGATTGCCATTAAGTATGACATAGGAAAAACAGGATTCAGACAAGTAGACATAATATGGGAAGTCTGGAGTGAGTGGGGGGATGATAATGGCAGTGGGGAAGAGAAGAGGCAGGGAGAAAAGGACACAGTGCACTGAAACAATCCATGCCCACTCTGATGTGTGAGTGTGTGCGTGTGCGTGTGTGCACGCGCACGTGGTATGGTACTAAGGATGGAACCCAAGGCCTCACACATGCTAGGCAAGCACTGTACTCAGGAGCTATAGCCCTAGTCCAGGTGTAGGTATGTGTGAAAAAGAAATTAGACATAACGACAGTTTGATTTAGACAGTCTTTGGAATTCAAGCCTTTGGAGATTGAGCGGATTTCACAAGCAGACAAGGAGCAAGATGTGGTAATGGTGGAGGGCGACTGGAAGGACCCGGGAGGAAAGCCTGTGGCTCCAGGAGGTGAAGCAGTTCTGAGGCTGGGCACCTGTGTTGGGTGTGTTGGGAGCTGCTCAGGTGGAAGGCCTGATTCGAGAGCCGGCGTTGAGGCTGTGAGTTGCCTGGAGCTCAGAACAGGCTTCGAGGGGCTGGGAGATCACACAGCTCTTTGAGGACCCCAGACCTGAACATTAGATCAGCTAGAAAAGAATATTTATTTAGAACAAGGAAAGATTTGCAATCAATTACACATTGGAAAAAGCTGAGAATTATCACAAACATCAAAAAATACTTTCTTGTGCTTCATAATCTTGGCTTGCCTTCTCATTGGACAGTTAAATAGTATATTCTTCACACAGAGAATAGAAAGATAACTCAGATGTTCTAGCATGGTTGACTGACATTTTTGAAAAACAATAATATCAGTTTAGAAACATGTTTATAAGTGCCACAACCTGTTAGGTTAAAATGACATATATTTTTAGGATTGTCAAATTTGGGCCAACCTCTCCTGAGGAGAAAACTTGCTTTGTTGAGGCATCGATGAACCCAGAGCCTCTGCTTGTGTCTTGGTAGGTGCGATGGCGAGAGACTGTTCCGTGGTTCTGCGGATTTTGCAGCTGGTTTTTTCCGTATCACCTAGTATATTCCCGCCCGTGCTGGGCGCGGAGGCTCCTGGTCGTGCTGCCACGTGATGTTGGGTTTTGTGCCTCTGTGTCACGCAGGGCGCAGAATTGTTGGCTTGTGAGCCGCTGCCCTACCTGGAGCCTGGCAGTCACATAACCGATCTGGAAGCAGCCACGAACCACCTAGATATATATTCTCCTTTCCTTTCCTACTAGATTGAATGTATCTGCATTTCGGCTCTCTTCACTGATCTCCTAAGTGCTCGTGGCCCTAATTTCGCCACTTAATAGAGAAGCAAAATTGGAGTAAAGAGACCAGCAATCTTCAACACTCTGGTCAAAATAGCTTAGCTTAGCAAATTTCAAAAAACCTCTGATTGTGTTAACCAGGCCATTGCTAGGTCTGCTCCTAGAGCCTCATTCGTTTACTGTTACATTGTATTCTCTTTTATTGGCCACCGTTTGGTATTCTGTTGGGTAGAATATTAAGCTTGTTCTTAGTCCCCCTGCCTCTCGTTTCTTACTTCCTTGGAAATTTTTTGTCATGCCATGAGTCCAAATAAGTCAGCCTTGCATTACTGCCTTCAAATCATTTTTTTAAACCCTGGAATCCCAATACAGGAACATTAAACACCACGACTGCAGTAATTTTGGAGTCAATGTCCTGAAAATGAGAAATTCCGATGAAATGATGTACTGCACAACATCGTTTCCAGCCTCCTGAACCACCACTGAAGCTTTGCATACATTTTCCTCCTTCATTTTCATATATATTATATTTACCATCAATCTTGTGGCAAGTTGCAGAGCAGGGAGATTGGGTGACATGGTTCTCTGGAGAGGAGATCAATCCATAATGGTCCTTTCTGGCTTTGGGTGAAAAATACGAGAACACAGAAAAGCTACTCGTGGTCCTTTCTTTTAACCCTGGTAGAAACATCAGTCCTGGTAACAGAAATGAGACAGCCAGCCAAAGGTCTGAAGAGAAAAACTAATCAAGAGGAAGGAAGAACACAAAAAATGATTGTGTGGTCACTCGGGGACAATTTTTGATGAATTTGAATATAAATGCAAGAATCCTAGAAATGTCAAAAGAAGATCTTCGGTAAAGAATTCAAAGCCTGGTATATCTTTAAGGAAAATGTTTTTATTTATTAATGGCCTGTTTAAAAAAAATTCATGCCCCTTCTAAGAGTTTGGTCCCCTGCATATAAAGGCTTAGTGCAAGCAGTTTTGAAATATTTCCCAGTTTTAAATGAGATAGCTTATACCTCAGATGGGGGCTTTTCTCCTCCATCCTTCTTCCCCCAAGATGTAATCATATCTCTGTGCAAGCATTGCAGAGAAGAACCAGGAAGAGAAGCGTGTTTCTTTGTGTGTAATCCCACTCTTATCAAACTCGAGTAGACTGCACTGCAGACACACACAAGGTTTTGACATCACTGGTTTAACCACACTGCAATTGCAGTAATGAGAAGCAGAATAGGCAGAAGCCCAGGGGCTTTGGGTGTGTTTTCCAGAATGAATTACAAAAATTGGTGGGAAAGAAATAACATCATATACAGAGGAGAGTTTGGAAATAAGGGCATCACAAGAGCCTTTTGGGAACAAATGTAAACCAGATGGAGGAACACTGGATTAAGGAGGATGATGAAAGGAAAGAAGTAGCCATTTCTCGGAAGCAGAGGGAGGAATGAGTGAATTCTCTATTACCTAGTTGTCAAGATCATAAAATGGAAGGAAGTGTGGTGCAGTGTAAACCATCAGATTTGGAACAGAGGTCCTGGTTAATATGCCCCTCCAGATTGCATGGCTCCATCTGCCTTGGGCTCAGGCCACTCACTCAGTGGCTGCCACCTTCCCCTTCTCTCTCTCTGAGTGAGGCCCCTGCCTCTGTGTGGCTCTCCTATACCCGCTGTGCAGGGACTGCAGCAAGCCCACCATTTGACCTTTCTTCCACATCTAGGCTCAGAAGTGGTGGGAAGAGACATGAGATCTGACTGAATGAAGGTGGGTAACATGATCATACTGGAAATTGAAGGGGAATTAACACACCCAGAGGGGCGGCACATCCTCCAACTGGTGGAAACAGGATGTGGAAAGGACCTGGCAGATAAATTCTGCTCCCTTTCTCTCCCCAGCTAACTATTCCTAGATGCACCACCCAACTCCACGCGACCTCTCTGGAGATGTCCTTCATGATGAGGCACTTCACTGTGTTTCCTTGTGGAGCTGTGGCTGGCTCAGCAATGTACCTACCACTTTGTATTTGCTTTCTCTCCTTTCCTGCCTCCTTCCACTTGCCCCTCACTCTTGCTGGCCGGGTCTGCACCCCTTAAACAAGCTCTGACCTCACAAGCTTTATTTCAGTGGCCCTGTTTTCTAGGAAAACCAGGCTAAAAAAAGTAATATTTTTCAGCTCTGTAGATATCACAGAATGATAGTGAAACTTGTAACCCTGTTTTCTCATTCATGGGAATGGGTATGCTTTGAATGTACAAGGCCCTATAATATCTCAAGCCACAACGTGATTGTGACACAGATTTCGGGCTTAATACCATGGGGATTGTTGGTTATTTTAAATAATGTGCCTATCATATAAGTATTGGAGCTTACATGACAGTTTAAGAACATAAGAAATGGTCAAGTTGGTTCTAAACAATTACGATATGAGGAAAGGAATCACCAAGAATTTCAAGCCATTGTATTGCACGATAATCGATACGATTTATGAAACACTTGAATGTATTTAGCAACACAAGGCAAGCTTGATAATAAAACCCTTGTAATTAGTTTTAAGTATTCAGAAGTTGGTGAATGATTTCCTTTTCTCCAATTACTGCTATCATACCTGGCTTAACCCGGTTCTCTGTTGAAGTTGTCACATTCGAGGAGTCAGCTAACTGAACATTTTTCTGGAAGATTCGGAAGAGCCATCTAGGTTGTTGGCAGGTTAGCCTTGTGGTTGCAGGACTGAGGTTCCGGTTTCCCGGCTGTCAGTGGGGGCTACTGTCATCTCCCAGGGCTGTTCACAGTTCTTGCCAGCAGCCTGTCATAGGCTGTCCACGGGGCTTCTCACTATATTGCGAGTGGTGGAGGATCTCTTCCCTCGAATCCCTAAAACGCCTCAAATCTGACTTTCTCTTCTGCTGGCAGCCAGAGAAAATACATGGCTTTTAAAAAGCTTGCATGACTACGTTAGACCCATCCAGATAATCTAGGACAATCTCCTTATTTTAAGGTTAACTGATTAGTAGTCTTAATTACGTTTGCAAAATCGCTTTTGTCAGGTAATATCATGTACAGGTGCAAATTCCCAACGATGGATGATGTCATTATGTATATATAAAATGTACCACTAAAATAAAATTTAAAAAAAATCCAAAGGTACGATATCTCGTGATACATAACTTCCACCCACACTCAAGGGGAAGCAATTTGTATAAAGTCTCGAGGGAGCCTATAGCTTCTCTGATTACTTTCAGATATTAGATAGTATGACATATTAACCATTAATCTTATGTTCGGCCTTAATTCTAGGTCTGATTGATTTCTGGATTGGGGAATGGGGAAGAGGCAGAGAAGCTTTTTCTTTCCATTCTCCTCCTCTCTGGGATGTCTTTTCCTCTGGCCTGTTGGGGATTTTTGGGAAAAGGTTTAGGTGGAAGGGGAAGGAGTCTTCTCTTCTCTGGCTGTGTCCGTGGAGTAAGCTGACTCTCTGGCTAACACCTGGTGGTAGATGTTCACATGCTGGCTTCCTCCTGGGGTATGTAGAGCCCAGGATCCAACTTCGCAAAATTCCTTGATTTGTGAAACCTGCTCTGGCTTGGCCTCTCCCAAGTCTGCCTCAGTTCCTGCTTCAGGCCTGTGGAGACCCACCAGTGGTTTGCATCTGGTATGTGGGTACAAACAACATCATCCAAATCCAGTTACATGCTATAGGAGGGGTGGCGAACCTACGGCACGCGTGCCACAGCCGGCTGTTTGTTGTCATCGAAAGCTGAGAGGTTTGCTGTCCCTGTGCTGTAGCATCCATTTGGCTCCTGGGAAACGCATACCAACTACTGGGAGAGTATTGTTTTATAGCTCTCTGTTTTATGTCTCTCGGCATTTCTTTTCTCTTGACGCTAAATCAGTAGTGAAGCATAATCAGTAAGTCTCTTGCATAAACAGACTTTCACCTGGGGAATGAGGTGCCTGTCCATTCCTTTTTGCTATTGGCCGCGATCTCTCTGAATGGTTGAATGATTCTATGAGTGGGTTCTATAGGGGGCAGGTGGACTAACCCTGTAGTAGTCTAGGTCCTGAGACAAGCAGATGCCGAAATGAAATTAGATGTGGCAGGTTTTATTTTTTTGGGGGGGAGGGTTAGGATACTTGTAAAGGAAAATGGGTGACAGTTGGAGAGCCACCCAGTGTGATGCTGGTGTGATCCATATGAGGGAGAAAGGGGAGATTTGAAATGTCCCCCCAAAACCCATGTGCGGAAGGTGAGGCCTCCAATGCTGTAGTGTCCAGTGGTGAGGACTTTGGAAAGGTGGTTGCATGAGGAGGTCTCTGATCTCGTCAATGGATTAATTCCCTGGTGGGTTCATGATTTGATGGCATTACTGGGAGGTGGCAGAAATTAATGAATGGGGCCTGGTTGGAAGAAATATGAGTTGTGCATGACAAATACTATGAATGTTTAAATTAAAAACATTTATTACAATAAAAGACACAGCGCCATTAATCCCTCTCAAAATACTGCCTGAGGCTTTAAACACACTTATTCCACTGTCCTTGCCACTTTCTGGAGCAGTTCTGGAAATCTGTTTTTGCGAGTGTTTTAGCTGCATTATGGTGGTTGCCTTAATATCCTGAAACTGATTCAAAATGTTTGCCTTTTATGGTCATTTTGACTTTGGGGAAGTACCAGATCCAGTGAACACGGTGGATAGAGACACACGGCCATGTTTTTACAAGCCTGCCTTTCTGCTGAGTGGCACTCAGCAGCAGTGTTCGCCATATGTTTTATCACACCTCGTAAAGGCACTCACAAAAGACTTCCAGAAGTGCTTCAGGAAGTGGCAAGAAGGATGGAATAAGTATTTTTGAAGCAAAGGGGATTAAGAGCAGTGTTTCTTTTACTATAATAATTTAAAAAAATCTAAACATTCACCCTATGTTTTGATTACACCTTGTATGTTGTTGGAGACATGCTGTGGAGGGTAGATCTTTCCCCTGGCCTCCTCTCTCTCTACCTCTCCTTTCTCCCTGCTCTTGGCTACCATGACCTGAGCAGCTTTGCTCTTCTACACCTTCCCTGCCATCATGTTCAGCCTCACCTTAAAAGACCATGGACTGAAAACTCTGAAACTGTGAGCCCAAATAAATCTTTCTACTTTTAAATTGTTTGTCTCGGGTATTTTGTCACAGCAATGGAAATCTGACTAACACAGGCCTTGGGCTACAGTGCAGTTCTAAGAGAGTTCTGCCACGGCCTTCAGGAATGCATCTGACTGGGTATCCGTGCTGTGCTCGATCACTGGGCTGGGACCAGCCAACGGAGATGTGCTCTTGGCTCCAATGTGGCCGCCAGTTTGACGCACAGCTGTGGGGTCCCTGGGATGGACTCCCTGAAGCAGGAAATCTGAATGGCACATTTTCATGGCTGGCACAGCCACAACTGTGTTACTCTTCCCTTGGACTGGACCAGTGACTCAGGATTACAGGTCCTCCTTAAGTCTCCTGTATCCCACAGTCTGCATGTATAAGCTGAAGAGAAGTGATAGTGTGGGATAGAGGGAGCAGAGCTAGCGAGTCTTCTCTCATAGGCTGCCCCTTACCTCATTGTTTGGCTTTCTTTAAAAGGTGCCATCTTTGTGGCTCCTTGACACTCACTTTGGGTTTGGTAGCCAATTTTGGGATCAGCATGAAAAGCCCTTCTCATCCAATTATATCTTTCAATAAATGAGCACATAGAAAGAAATCTTATTTTTTTTTCTTTCTTTTTTTTTGGTGCTGGGAATCAAACTCAGGGCCTTGTGCTTGCAAGGTAAGCACTCTAACCACTGAACTAAATTCCCGGCCCTGGTTTTATTCTTTTTAATGAGAATCTCTAGCATGCTTTTTTCTTTCCCCTTAAAAACATTTCTTCCAGTACAAAAAGGGATACATTTTCTTTAAGAGAAAAATGTAAAAGTCCCAAAAAGTAGAAGGCAAAAATTTATACAGTGACCTCTAATCCTAAAAAAATGTTATTTTAGAATTTGAGTATTTCCTGTTAGCCCTTTTTCCTATAGAAATTTATATTCTGTTTCTCCCTTCATCCTAAAAGTTTATAGATAAACTTTAAATTTTCTTTTAAAAGCAACTTTTTATGATTACAAAATATTGATTTGATGTAGCAAATTTGGTAACATGAACTCTGATTGCACTACTTAGTGATAAACACTCTTAATAGTGTACTTCTTTCCATATATATATATGTATATGAACAAACCAAGGATATGTCTACTTGTGTTATTTTGCATCTGTTCCTTTTTCAATTAATGTTTCATGAGCATGTTCTTATATTAATGATTGCATGATTTTCTATAGCATGGATTCTCCTATTGTATGTTTAGATGTCTAATTTTTCACCATTTAGAATAATTCTGTGACATGCATATTTCTCTTTCTCATTATTTTCTTGGTTCAGATGCCCAGAGATAGGAAAACTAAGTCAAATTTAATACATACTTTGAAGATTTAATAAACTGCTTTCCAGAAATGTCCCAGTTTACAGTCCCCTCGGCAGAGAATGAGGTCATTTTCTATTCTGAAGCTGGCCCCTTCTGATCTTGCTTTCCATTCACTGGTAGTTTTTCTTAGATACCCCACTTCCTCTGTCAGTGAATCTGTCCTGAGCTTGTGAGGGAGACGGCTCTCAGTGGGATGGGATGAAGTTTAGCTTCTCTTATCATCTGTAGTGTGACCTCCAGGCATCACCAGTTTCTCATCCCTAAATTTAGAAGTTATCAACAAGCACATACTTTTTCCTTAGCGTCTGTAGAACAGAGACTTGCGTACACTTTTATCGGGTTTGATCCAGTCCTAGGGGCTTCCCTGATTTTGTTACTTTTAGTTCCTTTCTGCTTCCTCAATGCTTTTCCATCTTGTTCTTCATCGATAGCCTCTGGCTACTTTGTTCCAGCAACTGGCTTCTTTACTGACTACTGCTGACACAGAATTTAAGGTGACACTATCCCTCCTAACACAGTGGGAAATCGAGCGGAAAATTAAGTGGCGTCATTAGGTTCATGGTTGCAAAATGTCTGGCTGGGCTTACAGCGTTAGTCTCCCATTATGGAGTAGGATTTTCCCCTGTGAGAAACTGTCTCACCCATGGCTCAAGTCTTGGTCTTACTGGCATCTGTGGTAACCAACAGGAAACACTAGCTTTGCCTGTTGTTTTTGAGAGATTTAGTCCTGTACCTGGGATTTGCAGATTTGGGTCAGTGAATCACGGCAGGGGTGATGGGGTGACTGGGAGGCAGACTTTGTGTGCAACCGTTTAATCCAACATCCCCTGAAGTTTGGTGCCGCAGAGACAGGAGGATGTTTTCTGGTCAGGGCTCTCCAGTGCACCAGGCACACGTCCCTAGAGCTCTTCTGTCTGGACCCAAGTTCTCTTTGATATCAAGTTACTGTTTTTTTGGGAAGCCTTCAAATACCTCTGCAAGAAATGAGGGAAAACGTTGTTGGAGATTTAATTCCAAGTTTGCTATTAGTCTGATTGTTGAAGCACAGAATTCATTTTACCACATTCATAATTAGGATGGGAGAGGTGTAGCACTTCAGTCTATAATCAGCCACACCTCTCATTTTGGGGGTAGAGTCATTTCTAGCTGTAGTCATGTCGACCTCACATCCAGAGGGTAGTCAGAGAAAAGCATCTACTAAGGCCCCATCCCTCTCACATCCCCAACTGTTTGCTGTGAGCATGGTCTCACATAGCTGGCCTTGGACATGCTCATATCCATGTCCGTATCAGAATATATTCAAATAGGAAAAAATCAGTATTTTGGAGATCTAATTTATCCCACACAAAACCCATCCTCTGCTGGCTGTACCACAGAGTTTTAAAATCAGTTAAACAGGTTAAGGCCTTGGATCTGCGGGACAACAGAAAGTGCGTGTCAAAAGAAAACTTCCGGTGGATCCTACTCTCTTGCCTACATCAACTAAATGGAGAAGAAGAAAGTGAAGGGAGCAAGGGTAGATTTGGATCTAACGTTTGCTAGGTGAGAGTTAGTGTAAAGACCGTGGCAAGGGGCCAGAGGCCTTGAGTCAGGGTTCTTGGGTTTTCTATGTCTGTTTTGAGTCCGCAATATGTACAACGAGAGGAGGAAATAAGAGCCTAGAGAGCCCAGCACTGTGCCCAGCCCTTAGGGAATACATGGGTCCAAGATCGAAACAATTATTATTTTCAGTTTCTCTATTTCCATCCTCTCTCCTTTTTCCTAGTAAATACAGGCTAAAACTCACTTCAAACTCACCTGAATAAACACCAGTGTTATAGCCTCTGGTGAAACAACCCAGGGTAGGTAGCTGGATTGTAAAAGAAAGTAAATGAGGCCAATAAGAAGAAAAAAAGGAAAAGAAAAAAACAAAAAAGTTTAAATTTGGGATGGGGCAGTATTTGGATCAGAGTCTAATGCTTTGGTGGATATCAGATTGGCTAATACACAGAATGGACAGAGGGAAAGAAAATATTTAAAAATAAATTAATTGCAGCTACATACAAATCCTTCAGCAAAATTCGAACAGCCTGAACTAACACAGCATACAACTGTAAATTAATAGTTGTGCAAACTGGGGAAACAAGACAATGGCGAGCCATTTAAAACGAAATTTCTCTCTCTCTCTCTCTCTCTCTCTCAAAGAAAGGCAAACAAAAAGATTGAAATACCGAAGTAAAGATAAAATGTTTAAAATGTAGATTCAAAGCCTTGAGGAGACCAGAGGCATTCCAAAGCAAGACAAAATAAATAGCAGGGAGAAATCAGAAGATTGTATTTAACAAAGAAATGCTTTTTCATTTTATTTTAGGCTTCACAAAGGAACATAAAAGACAAGTATCAGGCAAAGATGTGATTCTGGGGAAGGGGGGAAAAAAAGATGGAAACCAACATGACCCAGATGAAAACAAATGAAGATAAAGATTATGTTTTAAACAATACTTTCACATCATGACTGGGAAACATGGGAAGAAACAAAAATGGGTATTGCCAAGAGATTTAAAACACGCACTTGGGCAGTGATCATTTACTTTTAAGTTTGCAACTACCACATAAATACATTTTTGTTTTAACAATTGGTGTGATGCAAAGCAGTTTCCTCTTTGGTACCATCCAGTCCTATTTTTCTGTCTGAAGAGTTTATAAAAAATATAATAGAAATAATAAATCCGATTGGTCATCATTTCTCAATTGAAAATAGATGCTGGCTATTGCTTGCTACTCTTATGCCTACTTGTGATCATCAGACAACTTTGCTTTGAGTATACAATTTCTAGTATTTCTATTTTCCTTTTGTTTTTTTGTGGTGCTAAAATGTTCTTGAAATTAAAACATTCCATCCCTCCTACTCTTCAAATGCCCATCTGTTCTCTTGTGAGCACAAAACCCACACAGCTGTCTCAGATATGGGCGTATCCATGTTGATGTAAGAATATGTTCAAATAAGCAATCTGTAAATGGAGATTTAATTAATTCTACAAAACACCTAAAAAGTGCCAGGTAGTATTTCTAGGAGCTGGAGGGACGCAGATAAACAAGATAAGGTTCCAGGCTTTAAGGAAATCCTGATAGATCACTAGAGAAAACTCGTAATATTTTCATCCAGCAGGAGCTGGAATGGAAGTGGTTAGTGCTCAGGGATTAGAGCCCTGCAGGTCTGGGTTTGAATCCCAGCTCTGCCATCTATAATGTGTTTAGCCTTTAGAAGGTGGTGATACTAATATTTCTTGAGGTTTTTGTCCCCAGTGCCCTTTCACGCCTGTCTATAGCACCTCGTGCTTTATGACAGCAGATGCTATCCCTTTGGCCACAGAGGTAGAAATAAGACACCAGTCATTGTGTTTATTACCCCTGGCCACAGTGATTGGTTCAGGGATGGACACAAGATTTCTTCTGGGCCAATCAGAATCCTTCTCTGAGACTTTCTACTATCTGGAGCTAAAGAATAAGAATTTTTTTTTCTGTTCTAACTGATGATTAGGCAATAAGTATGTATTTTCAAAGGGGAGCCTGAAGCCATTGTTTTGGTGTTGTGGGAATAGGGAATAAGCTGATTTAATAATGTTATTTTATTATGCATTGTATGAAAGTAATAAAAATATCAATCTATATGTATATGAACATATAAGAATAATAATGCCATTCCCTTATCCCACTTTAGAGGTAATTACTTTCCTAAATTTTGTGCTTATTATTCCCTTAAATATAATTTTATCCACAAGTACAGGTACATCTAAATAATTTTTGATTAGTTTTTTTTAAGCCTTGAAAACAATATACTTGTGCTTGCTTCGGCAGCACATATACAAAAAAAATATATATATACTGTATGTTTCCTCCTTCATCTTATTAGATGGGCAAACATTTAAAATTTTGACAGTTTCAAATTATTGGTGAAACTTCAAGTAATGGCAACTCATGTATCTTCTACAGGAATGTAAATTAGAACAATCACCTGGATAAATAATCTGACATTGTTTTGTGAAGCTGAGTATAGTAGTCTGTGATCCTGCATTTCACCTCTAGGTCTGTGTGCTGGAGAAACATTTGCACATTGACTCTGGCAGATATGCAAAATGACATACAGGTTCTCTTGTGCAAAAAGGAAAACAAAATGTTTTAAGTGACGGTTGGGCTTTGTGGAGAGTGCTGCATGCTGTCCTGTCTGTACTCCCTTCAATACCTCGCCTGGACAACAGCCCATCTTCAGGCCTGACGTAGGCAGGGAGCGGAGGCTGAGACGGGCTCGGCGCAGGAGCCACGGCAGCAGGGGGAGCAGTGAAGGCCTGAAAAGGTCCATCTTGGTGGTGACCTTGAGAGTTGCCCTCTGCCTTAGCATCTGGACTCCTGAGCCGAGTAGGTTTGGGGTCGAGGGAGGAGGCAGTGAGGAATCTTTTTTCTGGCCTAGGACCAGAAATTCATGACTAGCTCTGTGCATCTCATCTGGGTAGCTATCGGGTAGGACCCACAAAGTTTTTAATTATTGACTTATTGTCATTGACAGCATGTCTGATGAGTTGACATAGTTTCTGACAGCTTCTGATATAAGTCCCAGCTACTGAGTCCCCCCTTTGGGGATCTGTGCAGTGGTATGTGGGTCATTTGGGGTTCTCCTGGAAGATGGTTTGAACAACCATTCCTTTTGAGATCTTCAGGGCTGTACAATGCCAAGTTTAGAATTTATTTTCTCTATATGATATTTTATCAAGAATCGCAATGTTTTATGTTTCAACCTCTCTAAAACTAAGGATGTCTTATAATTGACAGCTTCTTAGCAATTATCAAACGTCAGATTTAATTCTTGCTGATACGTAAAATAGAGTTGGGTCTTACAATCAGTAGAGTTTTAGAATTGCTTAACTAGTGTGTATTTACCTAATATATATAATCTACTTTTGTTCTTTTGCCAGTTATCACATTTACATGTAATAATGTGCAAATGGAAGCAATATACACTCAACGCTAAAATGGAAGTTGAGTCCTGTGGTTTTGTAGTGGCTGGTGAGGTCTTCATAACTGTCTCCAATGTGCTGTCCAGAAACCAGGAGGAGGAACTGCTGAGCAAGAGCAGAGAGATGCGAGCAGGAGGAAGGCGGAGGGGAGGAAAGGAGAGAATTCCTTGATCTCCGATCACTCCCAAGCCCCCCTGGAAGCCCAGGGATGTATATTGCTCTGGAGGCCTTGAGTTTTAATGGTAAAAATTCTGTTGCTTGGTCCCAGCAATTTCTGTTTTCTCATCAAAAGATTTCTAGTTTAGAGAAGTATTACTTTGCACCCTACCCAGCCTTTAGTGAATGCTCTATAAGTGCTTGTGTTTTATTATTGCGCTAGGGAATTAATTATAGTGCACCAAAAAAATCTTAGCGAATAGAAAAGACAAAGAGGTTGATGGTAGAGTTTCCAGTTAGGGCCGTTGGGGAGGGTCTGAAAGGATGGGCAGTAGTTGGACAGGTGGAGGCAGGATGCCTAAGACTCAAAGATGTGGTCAGCATGGGCAAGTGGGGTTCTTTGAAAAGAGAACCTGAGGACTGCAGTGATGTGAGTTTTGCATGGGTGCTGAGCCTGGCTTGGAAGAACCTCGTCTGCCATGTGGTGGAATATTTGCTGTAGGGACCAAGAGGTGACAATTTTATTTTTAAACCAGAAAAGCAGCAATATAAGAGCTTTCTTTAAACCTGTCACTCTGACACTGATGCGAAAGATGAAGCGGAGGGGAATGGAGCTGTGTCGGGAGACTATAACAGTCTGGGTGAGAAGAAACAAAGAGGAAGTGAGATAGAAACATTCCCATGTGACATTCAGTGGTGCACGCAGAGGCCCGAATGTGTAAGTGGAGCGGGCAGCCTCAGAGTGACGTCAGGGTGTGCCCAGCCTCACATTCCTGTTCACCCAGCAGCTGTTGCCTCGACTGCCTGATTAGCAGCTGAGTTGTCCCTTCAGATCCTTCCCTCAACATCCTGGCTATCTGTCTTCTTTCTTCCCAGTCCCGGGGCTCCTTTATCCAGATGCATATGGTAGATTTCCCTTTTCTTCCTGATGATGTTGCACACCTGCTTAGACCATTGCAGACATTGTGTGTGTGTGTGTGCAGAGTGATTTGGGAAAAGCCTAAAAGTAACAATTTACACAGATTGAATTTAGACCCTTTTCCCCTTTACTGTGGCACTCCGAGGATAGCACTTATTGATTCACAAAGGCCGTCCTTGTGAATTTGGATGCAGATCCATCTGTGCAGTCTGGGCAAATCTATGTCTATCTGGGAGGTAAAAAGCTCTCCTATTATAGATGCTGTCGTGGAAATTGACCTTACAGAGAGAGTCTGCTCTCCCAGTGGACAGCTCAGAAGTAATCCATAGACATAGTTGGTGCAATAAGTATTCTCATAACTAATATCGAGGATGATGTTTTATATTCGGGGGAATAATTCTTACACAGTGGAAGTTAGGGAAAAATAAATTGGGACTACACTGTTCGATTTTGGCCGTGCGGTCATTTTAACGAGGCAGTAAAAATAGAGATGGAGCAAAAGAGCGCTTTTTTACGAGGGTGGGCTGACTACTTAATGCTCTCAATCGGGAAGATGATGGTGGAAAGGGATGTGATAAAAAAATTTAAAGTCACGAAGGGAACGAATCAGATGAGCAACGACTCAAAACTAAAAGCAAGGAATATATGCTGGAGGTAGTTCAAAACACGAAAGAAAGTGTGCGTTTACACATCTCTAGTAAAATCATAAAACTCATTGAAAGACGGCCGCAATATGATGTGGTTTAAGATGGGTTTAGACACACTCAATTTGGAGATAATGTGAGATCATTATTGACACTTTAGTATTTAATCTCAAAACTTTGTTTTTATATTTATATATTTAATTTATCCAAATGGGTGAACACAAAACACAACTGTTTTGTCATTTGCTTTTTCAACTTAATATTTTTCTTTTTTTTTTCTTTTTTTTTTTGGAGCCGGGGATCGAACTCAGGGCCTTATGCTTGCAAGGCAGGCGCTCTAACCACTGAGCTAAATCTCCAGCCCCACAACTTAATATTTTTGATCATCTTTCCCTGTTGATAAAATTAGAGCTTCCCAAACATTTTAAACTATTGCAAAGTGTTACTTTCTGTAGATGTATTATAATTTCCTTAACCAGTTCCATAGTGCTAAAAGTTTTCTGGGATTTCTTGCTCGTTTATCTTCTAGGTTTATGAAACTTCTGTCAATTTAAAAAATGTCCCACTGGATTTTTCTGTTCATTTGTTTGTTTTTCTTTTTTGAGACGGGGTCTCACTATGTGGTTCGGGCTGGCCTTGGGCTCGCTGCGGAGCCCTGGCTGTGTCCCTCTGGGTTTTAAATGCAGTTGCAGGAAGGAAATGGGATGGGGACCAAAAAAAAGGAAAAAAAGAATTAAGATGTGCTATGTACATGTACACGACTCCCATGATGAATATAATCATTATGTACTGCAAACATTGTAATAAAAAACATAATAAAAATATGAAAAAATAAAAAATGCAATTGCATGAAGTCTGCAAATTAATTTGGTGGAAAGTTTTATACTATTGAGTAATTTCATCTGAAAATAGTGTATTTTTCATTTATTCAGGCCTTTTATGTGTCTTATTAAATTTATACCATTTTATTTATATCTGTCCTATAGACTCTTATTGTTATTATTACTTTTCACTCATATTGTGAATGGTTTTTCCCCACTTGTTGTTTAATTAGAAAGAAAATGATCGCTTTTAAAATATTTTGTTTCAAACATGCTTTTCACCAAACAATGTCACTAGATCTAATTGTTTTTTCAGTTGCTTCTCTTGGGTTTTCCAGTTTAATTAATGAAGTCACGAACAAAGATGACTTGACTTCTTCATTTTCAATACTTGTATTTCTTTTTTTTTTTTTTTTTTTTTGTGGTGCCGGGGATCGAACTCAGGCCCTTGTGCTTACAAGGCAAGCACTCTAATCACTGAGCTAAATCCCCAGCCCGCTGTATTTCATTTTTGTATACAGTTTAATTGCCCTCCCCAGAATGACATTAAATAGTAGACATGTCCTAGTTCTCGTTTGAGCGGAGATGACTTCATTGTTATTTTCTGAAGATGCAGTGTTACAGTTTGCACGAGGGTGCCCTAAAGGCCTGTGTATCAAAGACTTGGTCTTATCTGTGATGCGACTTGAAGGTGGTGGAACCTTTAGAGGTGGAGTTGGTGGGAGGAAATTAGGTCACTAGGGATGTGCCCTTGACAGGAATCGTGAGATTCTAGGCTCTTCCTTTTTCTCTCTTTGCTTCCAGGTCACCATTAGGTGGACAACCTTTTCTGGCATCTATTTTCACTGTGATGTACTACCTCACCACAGCTCTCAAAAGCATAGACCAACATCCATGGGCTGGAACCTCCAAAATCATGCGCCAAAATAAATCTTTCCTCCTTATAAGGTGATGATTTCAGATATTTTGTTATAGTAATAGAAGATTGATGAGCAGACATGGTAAAAATAATTGGATTAAAAACTTCTTCAGTTTGTATTTTCCTAGTAAAAATGTCAATTTTATCAATATTTCAAATGTTTTTAATAATATCTTAATTTTAATGCTTAACTAGCAATATGTTATTTTTTATTGTCTAATAATGCAATACTGAACTTGTAGGTTTTCTATAGACTGTGCCTTTGGCCAAATATCACATAAGTTAGGTAGATACTAGTATATATGATGCTAATATTTTCTTTACCTGTACTATTTTGCTTTGACTAAAGAGTTTAAAAGAGACTTTTTAGTTTCTAAGCATGTTGACTTTTTAATATTCTGTTTTTAATTTCTAATAATTGTACTATTTAATTTAAACTATTTTAATTTATTTTTTACTATTCGATCTGCCAATGGAATATGAAATATTTCACTATGATAATAATCATGTTAATTTCTTGCATTTTAAAATAACTTTAAAATATTGTTTCAGTGCCTTAGTTTTATATTTTCATGGGGGATTTTACTCTTTTGTTTGATAGATTTTTCTAATTTATTAATTTTTGCCTTTAATGCTGTTTTGTCCATTAATATTGTTCCTGTTCTCTTTTTGTTTGCATTTCCCTCAGCCTATTCTTGATTATCTCTCCATTTTTAAACTTTTCTATATTGTTTTCCTTCAGATGGATGCTTTATAGACAGTATATCCTTGGATTTTGTTTGTCCAGTGTGTATTTATTGTGTTTCAGTGGGTTTTATCCTACTCAGAGTCATTAGTCATATTTCTGCCATTTTATTATGTATATATATTTTCCCCCAACTTTCATTATCTCCTTTCTTCCTTTTCTCTATCTTAAGTATCCTAATAGTTATACTTATTTGAAGAGTTTAAACTCATATTTATTTACCAAGAAAAAAATTCTCAGTGACAGTCCCCCGTGTAAGACACTCGAGTGATGATCACACTTTCATTCCTCCTTGTTTGCACCTCACCATATTTTTAGTTGCAGATTATTTTTATGACCTTGTTTTCAACATTAGAAAATATATTTAAAAGAATTGTTTTTGACATTTTATTATTTCAAAATCTCTCATAAATTAATCACATAAACATTAATGAATGAAAAGCTCATAGAAGTTGGTTTCACTGTTCACTGTCATAATTTTCATACTGGAACATACCTACATTCTCTTTGTGAATTTATGTCTCAGCATGTTGGGATGTTCTTCCAAATAATTTTTTCTAGAAAGGCATATGGTTGATCTTCTTTCTGTGTCCTTGTATATTGTTAAACTAGCTGCTTATATTAGTTTTTAGTATTTAAATTATCCTCAAAATCCTATGGGGATTGCTTCATTATCTTTTATATTTAAGGTATATGTAGAAGTTAAATGAAAAACTGTCTTTTCCTACTTTTTATTCTGCCTGTCCAGATCTGTGTTCATATTATTTCCCCCCAAACTTCCTGACTCCATGAGCTTGCTCATTTATCTGGGGAGGGAAGGTGATGGTTTCCCTGGAAGATCGTGTCTATGGATTGCCAGAGTAGTTTTTTTTTTTTTTTTCATTAATTGAGTCACAGAAATGTTAGTGCTTCTCTCAGTTTTTAAATCTAATCTTTAGAGATGAAAAATTTCAAGTATACAGGAAAGTAGGCAGGACCACGTGGTCGACCTAATTCTTGGAAAGACACAGTTCCTCGAAGGTGCTGTCAGGCTGCTCCGGGAGAAGGTAACAAGGCTCAATGCATGCTCCAGCTTAAATGACGTGCAGCTAAGCCCCAAATCCAGAGATGCTCAAGGTGTGAAGCAATGAAACTAGGACACTGATTCTGCAAAGCACACAGGAACATCCGAAAGAGAAAAAAACTTGTCTTTGTATTATGAAACAACTATCAAATCTCATTCAATCCTCTCATAGTTTTCTGCTTGCTACCCTGCACTTCGTTTCACTGAAAAAACCCCAAACCACTTTGCAAAAAATGTTTTCCATGTCAGCGACCAAGCAAACGTTAACCAGTGTAGATAAAAGAAACAGCTTAGACTTACCGGTTTATATATAGCATGGCTAGACATTGTTATTTTGATTTTGCGCTCCGCACTTACATTCTTTAGATCCTGCGTCTAATTGCTGTGTTGTATGCTCAAGTGCCGCCGAATACAATATATTACCTTCTCCTGAATCCCACATTTTTCTCCCCCTAGTTGTTTGCTTGTCTTCCCACTCTATTACTAGTGCAGCAGTGGGTTTCCTTTCATTCAAGTTGGATACATCCCCTAAGTTTCGTCCAGAGCGCTTATTTGCCTGGTTTCTCTGGCCTTTTCATGTGCGTCTGCATTCCTGCAGGGTAACATCTTCATCCCTCTCCATCCCCCTACTTTTCCATTTCCTATGGTTTTCTCTGTTTCTGTTCTTCGGCCAACCCTCCCTGCAGCTACATGTGTTTTTGAATCTTCCCTGTATTTATAAATTATCTTGGCATTCTTAGCCTTTGGGCTTTCGGGACTTATTTAAACTCTCATCTTTCCTCTGCTGCTTTTTCAATTATTTCTGGGTCTCATTTTTGCATGCCCTCCCCATAGCCTCTCCTTAAGTAAAATTTACTTTCCAAACAGTAAAATGTTTTGCCAGGGTAGATGTTCAGTAACGTCTCCTTGCTGCACACATTGAAAGTCTTTAAGACGAGTGGTCCACCCACCTGCTTGTTTCCAATCTCACTTGCCCAGAATTCTAGCTTCTCCTCCTGCCATTGGTGATGGAGATCACATTCTGATATGAGAAAATGCCCCAGAATGGGGAAACGTGCTGAGTAAGACAGTGCCAATGGCAAGTGACTTGCATCCCTTCTCCCAGCATCCTCTGTTGCTGGTCTTCCCCATAATCTCATCTCCCTTCTTCAAAAGAACGTCTGAGTCTTGCAGCAGGCGTGTATGCAAACCACACAGATTCGCACTGGAAACCTGTTGATGAAAATCAACCAGTAATTATCCTGCAGCCCACAGGTCCCT